>JABUQX010129281.1:22500-40058 GCA_015478945.1 Trachelipus rathkii
GCTTTTTTTAATCATATGTATTACTGACATATATAAAAAATACAAATTTTTATATTCTCATTTGTATATCATGTTTAACGGCCTGTGAAGAGACGAGAGTGAAAAGGGATATTAAGAAAATTCAAATACCGATATGATGTTTTTTATTCATTGTTTATATTGTCTTTAATACATATACGTGGTGATTCTTAAAGCCCTCATGTAATTGTTAAAAGTTATTACTGGATCGTTTATAATTAACGTCGCAGTTTTTAATCTCTAATGTTTTACTAGCTATTGTTATTATCTTTATTATATTGTGTCTAAAACATATTTTTCATACACACCTTTAACTATAATAATTTAAATAAAACATATACAAATAACCTTTAAAGACAGGATAAATCAAGAGATCCACGGAGTATCTGGAGAGGTGCAGCGAGATAAGGTGTTGACTCATATGCAGAGAGTGTGGTTTAAGAGGGGCCGTCACGAGTATGCTTTGTTTTACTGCTGGTGTAGCTGTGGCTCTCTTTAATGTGGTGAAGGCTCTATACTTTTCAGCATATTAGATTTCAGAACAATGTAGGTCTGTCAATTTTTTTTATATCTGCTTTTTGGCTTTTTAAAGTGCACTGTAGAAATAAAAATCTGGCTATTAGATCTTTCTTCTTATTTTATTATCTTTAACTCTATTTAACACACCTTTAAGACTTTTTTATGTTCAAAAAATTACTCTATATAATAAAAAAAATCAAAAAAAAGTATTAAAAAAACACGCTAAGGGGGTTTGAAACTTTATTAAAATATGGCTTAACAAAAGAAATTTCCGCTTTATATGCTGTTTTCATTAAGTGATTTTAAAAATTGATTGGAAATTTTATTTTATTAGAAAGTTGTTTTGTGGTATATACTAAGCTTATATGATAAAATCTTTGTGGAACATATACAATGGTTTTAACTTTGCTTTTTTTTAAAAAGACTATGTTTATTACAATTTGTGGGCGCTATTTTGAGAAAGCACTAAACACTTTATGAATATTAAACGATACTTCATATATATTAAATATAACAATTATGGAGTTTTCTTAATATTAAATATTATTTACGTTTTGTGTTGAATATTTTTAATAATATTTATATTTGTATAATAAAAGAATACCAAAATTTAAATATAATATCAATATAAAGTATTGTATTTTTAATATAAATAATATAATCTATATAAAGTATTATTTAATATTTCAATATAATATATATAATATTAATAGTAATATAACTTTCTATAATTTTTTGAATATTTTGTATCTTACAAACCTCAACGTAGTGTGTGTTAGTTTTTTGGTGGTGAGATATTGTTAATATGCTTATGGATGGGCATAGCTGGTAGATGGCTGGTACTCTGTAATCAGTTCTATTCTCTCGTGCTACGTTGTACTTACTGTCATTCTAGTACTCATCGTGACACACACACCACACACACACACCACACACACACACACACACACCACACCTCTTAAAACATGTGAAAACTTTTCTTTTTTATGTGTATAACTATATTAAAACTATGTGGAAAACTAAAGTTCCTATAAATTTTCGCATTAGTCAAATAGTTAAAAAATAATCATCTGTGTGTGTTGTTTGGTTTGTTGGGTTGTTTTAATCGCTTTTTTGTGTGGTGTTTGTTTTGTGTGGTTTTTTTTGTTTTTTGTAGTCGTGTGTAAAAATTAAAAATAAAGTAAAACAACCAATTAGGTTTGATGGAACCGAAAATAAAAAAAAACAATTTTAAAGGTTGATTAAAATTTAAAAAAAAAAAAATTAGAATGATTTAAAATTTAAAATTAATAAAAATAATTAAAGTAATGAGGAGGAAAAATTTGAAAAATTAAAAAATAAAAAAGATTAAGTTTTTTTTTTTAAAAAAAAAAAAAATATTAATTTTAAATTTAACTTAATAAAAAAAATTTTAAAAATTAAAAAAGTATAAACCCCAAAAAAAATTAAAAAAAAAAAAAAATAATAATAAATTTTCTTGTAACCCGCATAAAAGTGGGTAAATTAAAAAATATATGGAAGGTTTTAAAAGGACAAAGGGTTTTAAAAAAAAAAAAAACATTGGGATTTTTTTTTAAAAGGGGCAAAGTAAAAAAAAAACATGAACTGTTTTTTGTGGGGTTTTAAAAAAAAAAATACCTTTCCATGAAAGTTTTTTAAAAGGAACCATAAAAGCAGTAAAAAAACAAAAAAAGGGGGGCATTTAAACTTTAAAAAAAAATCCTTTTGTTGTACTAGTTAAACAAAACCCCCCAGAGCCTGATTTTGATTTTTTTTTACTGAATTTATTTTACTTGCTTCCATGGTAAGAGTTTAATGTTAAATTTTAAAAATTAATAGAATTTTTGAAGTTTCTTAAAAGGCAGTAAAAAAAACATTTATGGAGTTAATTACTGGGCTTTATTCTTTAGGGAGGTTTAAAAAAAAAAAAAAAAAAAGGCAGTTTTTTTTTTTTTAAAAAAAAAAATATTGAGGTTTAAAAAAGCAAGTAAAGCAAGTAAAAAAAAAACAAAAAAAAGGCATATTTTTTACTTTAAAAATTTTGCCTCTTCTGATAAATATCACGACGGGATCACTCATCTTGTTTTCTTGAACTTACTGATTTTTTTTTAAACTGGGGGCCTTTTTAAGGTTATGTTTTTTAATGTTTAAAAAATAAACAAATATAAAGGAAGGTTTTTTTTTTAAAAGCAAGGGTTAATATAAACCAATTATTTGAAGTTTTTTTAAAATTACCAGTTTAAAAAAAACATTTTGGGGGGAAAAGTGAAAAAGTGGACAATAAAAAAAGCAGGTAAAAAAAAAAAAAAACAAAAAAGGCCATATAATTACTAATTGTCTCCCCTTTTGGGTGCTTTTTAATTTTAAAACCCCCCCCAAACCTTTTTTTTTTTTTTTTTTCTATTGATTTAAAAATTTTGGATTTACTTGACTAATACACTGTAATAACGTTTTTATAATTATTTTAGTCATTAAAAGCCAGTAAAAAAAAAAAAAAAAACAATTATGGGAAAAAATGAATATTTAAAAAGCATTTTTAAAAACATAAAGTTTTTTAAAGCAAGTTTTTTTTAAAAAAAAACCCAGTTAACAATTCAAAAGGCACATTTTTTACTTAAAAAAATTTTCCCCCTTTGTTTTTTTTGTTATGGGCAATGGAAAAAACTTATTCTAATTTTGGAATTTTTTTTTTAAAAAACTGATTTTACTGCTTTAAGGTAAATTGTTAAATTTTTTTGTTAAAATTAAATTAATTTTAAAAAAAGGAGATTTTTGGATAACAAGGCAGGAAAAAATAACCGACCATAATTTTTTTTTTAAAAAGACGAATAAAAACCACGAAGGTTAAAGGCCAGTTTAAAAAAAAAAAAAAACCATTATGGAGTTAAAACACAGTTTTTTTAAAAGGACATTTTTGAGGGGGTTTTAAAAACCAAAATCAAAAAAAGAAGATAAAAAAAAACAATATGATTTTGGATCATATTTTTTGCTAAGGTTTAAAAAATTAAGGAAAAAAGGCAGTTTTAAAAAAAACAAAAAAAAAAAAAAAAAAACGGGGGCCATTACTTTTAAAAAGGGGGGGGGGCCCTTGTTGCTTTTTATGGGTTAAAAAACCCCAACCCTCTATTTAAAATTTTTTAAACTTCTGTATACAGTTTTTTTACTGGGACAGTCTAAAAGGATAGTGAAACACTGGTATAATTTTGGTTTTTTTAAAAATAAAAAATTTTCCGTTTTCACATATTGGCCTACGTGTGTCTTTTTCTTCCCTCAAGTAATGTAAAGGATTTTTTTCAAGGGGGCTGGACTGCCACTTTTTTTTCCTGGTTTTTTTTTTTTTTATTTTTTTACATAAAAATTTTTATAAAAAAAAAAAAAAAATTTTTTAAAAAAAAAAATTGTGAAAAAGTTTATTTTTCATTTTTAAAAATTTACTAAAAAGGGAAAGAAATTAAATATTAAAATTTATTAAATAAAATATATTTTTTTGTTTTTTTGTTTAGTAAATTTTTTTTAAATAGGTTAATGAAATTTTTTTTTGGAAGTTTTTTTTTTTACCCCAAGGTTTTTTTTTTTAGGGGAAAAATTTTTTGCCGGGAATGGTTTTTTTAATAAAAAAAAGTTCTAACTGCCAATGGGTGTAATTCAAATCAGTTTATAAAACTAAAAGGAAGGTTAATTATTTTTTTCAATTTTTTCGCTTCGGGGAAAAAATTATTGCGGCCTTTGAGGGGGGGCGGGGCAAAACGGCCCGGGGGCCGGGAGTGCGCGGGGGAAAAAAATATTGGCCCGCCTTTGGGCGGGGGGGGGGGGGGGGCGCCCCCCCCAAACCCCGGCCGGGGGGGGCGGAGGTTTTCTTAACGCTGGGGGAAAAAAAAAATTTTTGGGGCATTTTTGAATGGCTGGGCCCCCCGGGGGGCGGCGGGGGGGGGGCGGGGGGGGGGGCGGGGTACCGGCGGAATTAATTTTGGGCGGGGCCTTTGGCCGGGGGCGGGGCACCCGCGGGGGCCGGGTGGTCCCGTGGGGGGTTGGGCCCGGGGCGGAAGGGGCGGCATTTTTTTTTGCTGGTTTTTTGGCGTTTTTTTCTTTTTGGGGTTTGGGGGGGAAAAACGAAAAGAATGAAAAACTTTGAGGGGGGAAAAAAAAAGACATCAAAATATTTTTTAGGGGGGGGGGTTCTGGTTTTTCCTTATGGGATTGGTTTTTAGAGGAATTAAAAAGCCTTGTAAGAAACAAAACGGTCATCACAAATTAAAATTAAATTTGAAAAAATCCACTTACGTGGATGTAGGATAGGGGCAATTCAAAATCCCCATTTTTTTTTTCCCCAAAAAGTTTTTTGAAGGGCCATGTCAATTTTTTGCTTTTGGAGGGGGGCATTTTTCCCCCCCCCCAAAAGGTTTTTTTTGAGTTAGAAAACAAAAAAACCAAAAAAAATTTTTAACGGTGAGGGTGTTGTTTGGAGGTGGTAAAAGGTTTGTTAAAGTTGGTAATTCCTTGGTGTTGATGTGGTTGGAAAGTTTTGTTTTTAAGGTTTTGTAATATATTTTGGGCTAAGGTTTGGGGTTTTTTTTAAAAAAAAATTTTCCCCTTTTTAATGGGGGGGGGGGCTTAAAGTGGGTTTTAAAAAAAAAAGTTGCTTATAAAGATTGGAATTATTCTAATAAGTTTTTGTGTATTTTTGTAATGTTTAAAGGGGGGTGTTATTTTTGGGGTTTTTTTTTCTTTTAAAAATTTTGGGGTGGGGGAAAAGGGGTATTTTGGGTGTTTTTAAGGGGTTGTTTTATGGGGAGAGGTGTAAAAAGGGTTGGGGGGGGGGGGCTTTTATGGAGAGGAAGGTGATAAGGGTTGGTTGGTTATTTTAAGGTTTTTTTTGGTTTTTTTTTTTTTTCATAAAAGTTGAAATTGTTTTTTTTTTTTTGGGTGTAAAAATAAAAGTTTTTGTTCATTAAGTGGTTTTGTTGGTTTGTAATTTAAAGTTTTGGGGAACCCCCCCAATTAAAGGTGTGGTATTTAAAAAGCGGGTTTTTTCCCCATAAAGTTTTTTTTTTGGGGATTTTAAAAAGGGGGGTCTTTTTTTTTTTGTTTGTGTTTTTTGTGTGGGTGGAAAACCAGTGTATTACGAATTCAATTATGTGGTTTAAAAGTTTGTTTTTTAAAAGGGGGGTGGGTTTTGTATTGTGGCGCCCCGGTTTTTTAATAAAAAAAGTTAAATTTTAGCCCCTAGGGTAGATGACAATTTTGGGGGCGTGTGAGGTGTAAGAGGGGGGCAAAAAAAAAGTTTAAAAAATTATTTTTATTATATAATAAAATATTATAATTATAAAATTAATTTTTATTATTTAATTAATTTTTTTATAATATATAATTCAAGATAAACATTATATTATTATATTTTTTTATATAAATTATAAATAATTTTTAATAATTTAATTAGAGTTATATTAATTTAATGATTTATAAATAATAATAAATAATTTTTATACTTAATTATTTAATTTTTTAAAACTAATCAATTTACTAACAATTATTAAAATTAAGGGGCTAATTAAGTGTTTTTTAAAGGGGGGAGGACCATTTACCAATGACTTTTTAGTTTTAAGGAAAAAAAAAAAAAGGGCATTTTTTTTTTTTTCCTTAAAAACTTTTTTTGGTTTTAATATACAAAAACAAAAAAATTCCGATTTTTTTCCCCCCTTTTTTTCATACAAATTTTTTTTACCCCCTTTAGGGGGTATCCAGGGACCCACCTTCTATCATTTTAAATTTTAGGGGGGGGGGGGGGCCCTTTTTTTAAAATTTTTCTTTTAGGAGGGGGTTGAAATTTTAGGGGCTCGGGGAAAAAAAAAGGGGGCTGGAAAAAAAGTGGGTGGGAAAGGGTGGGGGCCCCCCCACCTTTTTTTTTTTCCCCAGGTTTGGGGGGGCCCCCCCCCCCAACTATTTTTGTTGGGGGGCCCAATTTTTTTTTGGGGGGGCCCCCCCCCCCCCCAACTTATTTTGTTGGGGGGGGGGGGGGGCCAAAAGGTTTCCCCCCCACCCTTTTTTTTTTTGGGGGGGCGCCCCCAAAAACCTCAAATTTGGCCAACCCTTTAAAAAAAAACCCCTTTGGGGGGGGGGGGGGGGCCAACCCTTTTTCGGGGTTTTTGGGCCCCCACCCTTTCCAAACCTTTGGGGGCCCCCCTTTTCCCCCACCTGGGGGGGGGGCCCCCCCCCCCCCCCCAACCTTCAATTTTTTTTCTAATTTACTTTCATTTTTTTTAGAAAAAAAAACCCCACTTTAATAAGAAAAACAACCCCCCCACTTTTTTTTAAGGGGGGGGGGGGAACCCCCCCACCTTTCCCTTTTAGGGGTTTGAAAATTTTTTTTTTTGGAGAGAGAGAGAGAAACCATCCCCAAAAAAAAGGTTTTTTTTGGAAAAAAGAGAAAACCAATTTTTTTAAAAAAAAAATCTTTGGGAAAGGTTTTTCAAAAAAAATTTTTTTCAAAAAAAAAAAGAGGCCTGGAATTTTTTTCATTCCCCAAAAATAAATTTTAGGAAAATTTTGCCGCAGGGGCCAAAAAAAAAAAAAAAAAAGGGAAATTGGGGAAAAAACCGTTTTTTTAAATTCCCCCCCAAAAAAGGGATTGAGGTTCAATTCAATAATTTGGTGGGAGGCCATTTCCCCCAAAAAAAAAAGGATTGGGAAAACTACAATTTTCCAAAAATTTTTGTTTAACAAAAAAAATTCACTTTCGAAAAGATTTGAAAAACCAAAATTTTTTTTCCCCCCCAATAAAAGCTTACATTTTGGTCAAATCCCCCAAAAAAAAAAAAGGGGATATTTGGGGGGGGTCAACATTTAAAAAAAAAAAAAAGAAATTAAACCTAAGGGGTCAAAAAAAAAAAAAAAGGCTTTTTTTTAAAAATCAAAGGCCCAAAAAAATTGGGGGGGGGGGGGGCCCCCCTTGGTGGAAAAAATTTTCTTTTAAAAACCAAAAAAAAAAGGGGTTTGGGGGGGGGGGCCCGGCAAAAAAAAAAAATTGGGGTTTTCTTTTTTTTTTTCCCCCAAAAAAAATTTGGTTTTTTTTTCCCCCCTTTTTGGGAAGGGGGGGGGGGGAACCCCCAAAGGGGGGTTCCAACGGAAAAAAAAAAAGGAAAAAATTTAGGGGGTTGCCCGGAGGGGGAAAAAAATTAGGATGGGCCCAAAAAATTTTTAGGGTTTGGTTTCAAAAAAAATTTTTGGGGGGGACTTAGGGGGGAGGGGGGGGAAAAAAAGGGAAACCCCCAAAAGGGGGGGTTGATGGTAAGTTTTGTTGTTGTTTTTTTTTTGTTTTTTTTGTGTAAATAAAAAGGGTAAAAAATTTTAAAAAAGTGGGTTTTAAAGGTTTTTTATCTTTTATGGGGAAGGGGTTTGTAAAGTTTTGGGTTTCATAAGTGGGGGGGAAATTGTGTGTTATTTTTAAAGGTTTTGTAAAAAGATGGTTTTTTGTGGCGTGTGGGGTTTGTTTTGTGTTTTTTTTTTTTTTTTGTGGTTGTTGGGGGGGAAAAAAAACCCCGCGTTTTTTTTAATGGGAAAAATTAAATTAGTTTTTAGGGGGGGGGGGAAAAAACAGAATTTCCCCCAAACCAGGGGGTCAGATTACCCTTACCATTTTTTGGGGGGGAAAAAAAAAAAACCTTTCATTGTGGACACATTGGTGGAGATCGAACCCCAAAAGGGATTTACCTTTACCAAAAAAAAAAGGGCCCCGAAGGGGGTGGGAAACCCAAACAAGGGGGTAAAACCCTGGGGGAAGGGAGTTCCAATTTTTTATTTTTTGGGAAACCCCCTCTTTTAATTTTTTTTCCCTTTTTCCCCCCCCCCCCAAAAACCATTTTAAAAAGGGGGAAAAAAAATGGGGGTCAATTTCCCAAGGGGGGGAACCCCCTTTGGGGATTAAAAAAAAAAAAACGTTAAATAAATAAAAAAGGTTTCGAAAAAAATTAAAATTTTTTTTCCAAAAAGGGGCCCAAAAAAAAAAAAAAGGGCTTTTGGGGCAAAAAAAATTAAAATTCAAGGGGGGCACAAAAAACATTTTCCCAAAAAAAAAAAAGGGGGGGGGGCTTTTAAAAAAAAAAAAACTAGAGTTAGGGGGGGGGTTCAAAAAAATTAAGTTTGGGGGGGGGCCGGGCTTTTAACGTTTACCCGAACCGGGGGATGGGGCTTTTTTTTTCCCCGGCAATTTCCTGTTTTTTTTTCTTTAAAAAAGGGGGGGGGGCCCCCCCACCCCGCCCCCCCCCCACCCTTTTTTTCCGGGAAAGGGGGGGGGGCGGTTCAGCCTGAACTCAAGGGTTTTTCCCCCCAAAAGGGGGGCCCAAAAAAAAAAAAAAAAAAAGGTTCAAAAAAGGGGCGGAAAAAAAAAAGGGGGGGTTTTCCCCAAAGGGGGGGTTTTTTTTAGGGTAAAAAAAAAAAAAAAAAAATTTTGTTTTGGGGGGACCAAAAAAAATTCAGGGTTTTTTTTTGCCCCAAAAAAAAAAAAAAGGGGTTTTTTTTTTTTTTCGGCGAAAAAGGTTTAAAAAAAAAAAAAAAAGGGGGTTTTTTTTTTTTTTTTTTCCCAAAGGGTCGGGTTTTTTTTTTTTTTTTTTCCCCAAAGGGGGGGTTTTCCCCGCACCTTCAGTTTTACCCCCAAAAAAATTTTTTGGAACCAAGTTTCTATCTGAGACCCCAAAATTAATTTTTTTTTTTTTCGTTATTTACGTTTTTTTTTTTAAACTTAACTATATTTTTCAAATATATAATATTAAATTTTTAATTAATTTTTTATTATATTATATATATAAATAATTTAATTTATATAAAAATGTAAAATTTAAATTAATTATATATATTATTATTTTTTTATATAATTAATAAATATATTATTTTATAAATTTTTAATATTTTTAAATATATAATATATTATTTAAAATTTATTAATTTAATTTAATTTTAATTATATTAATTTATATTTAACAATTTAAATTATATTACGTAAATTTATAATTTTTTTTATTATAATTTATATATAAAATTTATTTATTATAATTATTATTAAAAATTTATAATTTTATTAATACTTTAATACTTATTATTTATTTTAAATATAATTAATATAATATAATTATATATTTAATTTAAATATATTTAAATTTAATTATTTTATTTTATATTAGGAGTTTAAACGTGTTTTTTAAAGGGGGGGGGTCTCGGGACAATTTTTGTGGTTTAAAAAAAATTTAAAGGGGGGGGCGAGGAGGGGGGGGGGGGCTTTTTGGGGGGGGCCCCTCTTTTTTTCTTTTATTGAAAAGGGGTTTTTTCCCAGTTATTTTCCCTTCTCCCCAACTTTCCATACATATTATCAGGGAATCCCCCTTCCGGGTTTTTTTTTTCCTTTTCTTTACGTTGGAAACGGAACATTTTAAAAAATTGGTTCCCGCTATTAAAAGTTAGGGGAAAAAAAGGAAATTTTTTTTTTTTCCTGGTTTAAAAATTAATTTTAACCCGTTTTTTTTATATTTTTTTTTGGGGCAGGGGTTTTTTACGGGGGCAATTAGTGTTTTATTTTTTTAACCCCAAACTTTTTAAATTTTTTTATCACTCTATTACTATTAATAATTTTATTATTAATTATAATATCAATTATATTATATTAATTTTATTTATTTAAAAAAATTATTATTTATTAATTTTAATATTAATATTTTATATTATATAATAAATATATTATTTATAAAATTTTAAATTTTTTATTATATTATTATTAATTAATAATAATATAATTAAGATTTAAAATATAAAATTTATCTTTAAAAACATAATAAATATATATATTTTTATATATTAAAAATAAATTTTATTTAATGTTGAAAGTTTATTCGAGTTTTCTTATTTTATTTTATAAGTTTTATTTCTATTATCAATTTAAATTAAAAATATATTATAATGGTTTTATTTATTATTATAATATTTTTATTTAATTATCTAATTTATATATTGAAATTTTTATAAAATTAATTTTATTTAAATTTTATAGTAATTTTAATAAATTTAAAAATATATTAGTAAAAAATTTATATTTTTTATTAAATTAAATTAAATTATAAATTTTATTGATTATTTATATTTATTTATTTATATATTTTTTATTATTATATTTTTATAATTTATATATATAATATCAATATATAATAATAATTTCATAATTATATTCATTTATAATATAATAATAAAATAATAATTTTATTATTATATATTAATATAATTTATTATAAATATAATTTTATATTATATATACTTGTATATTATGACCTAGAATTTTCACTTTTTCATCAAACTAAAAGTGGAAGGTAGTGTCATACTAGGTTTAAGCAACGAAAGGAAGCTTCCACCCCCCCAAAAAAATTCCCCCAACATTATAATTTCAGGTAATTTTCCGCCAAAATGGGAAGGGAAAATTTTTTTTGGCCGTTATTTTTTAGGGGGGGGGGGATGGGACCCGAAAAAACGCCACCCCCCCTCGGGGGGCCCGGCGGGGGGGGTTTGGCAAAAGTGCACCTTTCCCGGGAACTTTGCCCCGGGCTTTTTGAGCTGTTTTTTTTGAAAAAAGGCAGGGCTTTTTGGCCTTAAATTTTTTTCGGGTCCCCTCCCATATTTTCTTTGCACTTTTAACCCCCCCCAATAGGGTATCCACGAACCCATTTCAAAAAATTAAAACTTTTTTTTTTTTTTTGCTGAAGGGAACCAATTTTCCGATTTTTTTTCCTTTTTCGGGGGATCGAGGGCGTTGCCCTTTTTTCCTAATTTCTTAAAGGGGGGGAATTTTTTGGGGTTATTGTTGGTGAGGGGGAAATTGAATATTTATTTATATTTATTTTATTAAATTATATTAACATATAATATTATATAAAATAATAATTTATAAATAAAATAAATATTTTTATATAATTTTTTTTTTATATTATATTATAACTTTATAAATTATTTAATAAATTATTTAAAAAATATGTATTAAATATATTATATTAAAATAATAATATTTTTATTTAATTTTTAATTAATTTATTTATTTATATTTATATATTTTTTTAATTTATAATATATTTACTTACATAATCTTATATAATAAAGTTTTTATAATTAATATACATTATATATATATTTATAAAATATTTTTTTATATAATATTAATAATTTTAAATAAATATATATCGTAATTAAATAATATAATTAGTAAAACTTGATAATTTTTTCTATAATAATATTTAATTTTTTATTTATAAATTATAAAAACTTTTTTTTAATTTTATATTAAATATATATAATCATATATTTATATATATTTAATAAATATTTTAATAATTATATTATATTACATTATTTTATTATTTTATTTTTATAATAATTTTATATATATTTATAAATATTATTAAATTATTATTATATTTAATTAAAAATTTTTATTTTAATATAATTATTTTAATTTAAATTATAATATATATTTATTTTTAAATTTTAAATTAATTTTTATTTATAACTTACTTTTAATTTTAAAGTATACCCTTTCTAAGGTTATTTTTTCCTTAAAGAGGGGACCTCAGGAAACAACATTTATAATTGCAAACTTTTCATTTTTTTCTTTTAAAAACTGGTTTTAAACAATATTTTCACTAAAAAAACCCAAAATTTGGTTCTTTTCATTTTCAAAAAAAAAATTTTTTTTCGGATTGAGAGTTTGGTGTTTTTAAAAAACTTTATTTGAATTGGAAAATTAATTTTTTCCATTTTTTTTTCTTCTTTAAAAAAATTTTTTTTTTCTTTTGGGGGAAATTTTATTTTCAAAATTTTTCAATTATATTTTTTTTGATTTTTGTTTCCCACTTTTTTTCCCCCCCCGCCCACACCACTAGGTTATTTATTTCTTCAGGAAAAAAAAAAAAACATGGGCTGGTTCAACAAACAGCTTCCCACCCCCGAAAGCCTTCGTCCGACTCTGACAAAAAACTTTGTTTTTTAAACGGTTTTTTTCTTTGGAAAAAAAAGGTTTAAAAAAAAAAAAAACCCCCAGAAATTTAGTAGTGAACAACTTTACCCATCTCAGTTTTTCTTTTTGAAACTTTTTAAAAAAAAAATTTTGCTTTCTTTCCCCTATTTTCAATTGGTTAATAATAAAGTAATTTAAAATTTTTTTTTAATTCCGTTTTTTTTCAATACATTCTATATGGGGGGGTCCTCTGTGAGGGAAAAAAGGAAAGAGGGGGGGACGTCCCTTTTAAAAAGGGGGGGGAAAAAAGGGGGGGGACAATTCCACAATTTAAAAAAACTTTTTTAAGGCCTTTGCTTGGGGGCCCATTTGGCCTTAGGTTTAATCCCAATTGTGAAGGAAAAAAACCCGGGACCCCAAAAAAAGGGGGGAAGGAGGGGGGAGGGCGAAAAGCCCCCCCCACTTAAAACTTACCCCCAAAAATTAGCTTCCCCCCCCAACTAAAAAGTGGGAAAAATTTTGGGGGAAAAATACATTCAATTACGTACAAATATTGCGTATTGGAATGGAAACAAAAAAGGAAGGGGGGGGGGGTGAAGTAACGGTGGAAAACCATGTCCTTGCTTCAAGCAATGAGTGGGGAAGCAATGGGTGGGGTTTACCATTTATTTTTTTATTTGGGCCTGGTGGAAAAACAATTTCTT
The DNA here is from genome assembly GCA_015478945.1 of Trachelipus rathkii. NCBI lineage: Eukaryota > Metazoa > Arthropoda > Malacostraca > Isopoda > Trachelipodidae > Trachelipus > Trachelipus rathkii. The sequence continues at coordinate 35,722 of JABUQX010129281.1, forward strand.
AAAAAAATTTTTTTTGGGCTCTTAAAAGGTTGTTTTTTTTGTATCGCGTTTTGCGAAAAGCGGAAAAAATAAGTGGGCCTTTTCAAGAAATTGTTCAATATTAAAGTTTACTTAACAGTTCGAGATTTCGATAAGAGATAAACCTTTTTTTTTCCAAAAAAAAAAAATTCCCCCCCAAAAAGGCTGCTTAACTATATATATAAAAAAAAACAATTAAAAAATATTTTCTTATTATTCGCTCGACCAAAAAAGGAAGGGGGAGGTTATTTAATTAAATTTTAATGCGGGAATTTGAAGGATTTTTACCCCCAAAAAGAAAAAGCAGGATTTTGGAAGGGGGGGGGGGACAAATTTTTTTTAAATTTTTCTTTTTCCCCTCTTAGTACGAGCTTTTTTTTTAAATTGACCCAGTCGGCTTAAAAAAAAAGGGGTTTCTTTTAAAATTTTTAAAAAAAAAAAATTTTGAAACAAAAAAAAAAAAAAAAAAAAAAAACCCATTTTTTTTTTAAATTAGGAATTTTTTTTTTTTTTGCAAAAATCGAAAATGTTAAATCACGAAAATTTTTTCGCTTTTGAAATGACAACAAAAATGGGGTCCGAAAAAAAAAAAAAAAAGGGAGGGGTCTTTTTTTTCGCTTTTTTTAAATAAACAATTTTTTATCTTTTTCTTTTTTTTTTAAATTTTGGGAACCCAAAGGGGCCCCCCCCCCCCCCAAACTCCAAAAAATTATAATTTTATTTAAAAGTAATTTTAAAAAAGTTTTTTTTTTTTCCTAGGAAGGGGCAATTGGAAAGGTAACTTTTGGGGAAAAAAAGTAGTTCTACTTTTTCAAGGAAAAGGGTGGGATAAAAGTATTTGGGGGGGGGTTTGCCCCCTTTTCTTATTTTTTCCCCCCAAAAAGGCCAATTCCGGGACCTAAAAAAAACGGCCAATTTTGTTTTTTTTTTTTTTTTGGGGAAGGGGGGAATTTAAAAACCGTTTTATTAACTTTCGGGGCATTTTTTAAATAATAATTTATAATTTAAAAAAAAAGGGGGGAAAATTTTGGTAGGTTTAGGGGATATATTTTTTAGTGCTTTTTTTCAGGGTTTTTACCCCTTCCCACTTTTTCCTTTATACAAATTTTCTTAAATTTTTTTTAAAATTTTTAAATAATTTATTATTAATTATATTAATAATAAATTAATATTATATTTATATAATAATATATATTATTATTATTTAATACATAATTAATATTTCATATATATATCTAATATTGTATCAATTCTAATAATTTATAAATATAATATATTAATTTTAATAAATTTATTTATTCAATATAATTTTATATATTTTTTTAAATTAAAATTATGTTTTAAATAATATATAAAATATATATATTTATTTTTTATATATTAATTTTAATTATTATTATATTTAAAGTTAAAGTTTGGTAAAGCCAAGGATTTCGGGGGCCACCGTTTAAACTCTTTTTTTTTCTTTTTTTAACCCCGGGGGGTTTTTAGGGGGGCTTTAATTTTTTTTCGGGTTACCCGTTTTTCCCTAAAAACAAAATTTTTTTGGGAGGCGCGCTATTTTTGGGTGGGTTTTGGGGAACGGGTTAAAAAAAAAAAACTCGGGGGTTTTTTTTTCGCCAGCCCCGGAGGGTTTTAACGGATAAATTTTTTCCGTTTTTTTGGGAAGGGGCCTTTCTTTTTTTTCCCCCCCTCCGGGAGGGAGGGTCTGTTGGGGCCCCCCTAAAAAAAAAATTTAAAAATGGGGGGGGGACCGAATGGAAAAAAATTGCTGAAAAAAAAATTGGGAGAGGGGAAAAAATTTATCCGGGAAAAAAAGGCCGGGAAAAAAAAGCCCGGGGAAGGGGGGGCCGGAAGCCCCGGAAAAAAAAAGGGGGCCGGAAAGGTTCGAAATTCAGGGAAAAAAAAAGTTATCGATCTTCAAGGTCTTAAATCCCGGGGGAGGGTGGCCCCCCAACCCCGGGTTTGGGGGGACTGGCCTTTTCCGGTGCCCCGGTTTTGGGCCGGAAAGGTTTTAGAATATGGTATTAAATAAGGTTAAAAAAACAGTCCGAATTGTTTTTTTTTTCCCTTTTATTTATTTTTTTCCCAAAAAAAGGAGGGGGGTGGGGGCCCATAAAAAAAAAAAGCGGGGGGCAAAAAAAAGCGGGGGGCCCCGCCAAAAAAAAGCCCGCCAAAAATTTTTTTTGCGCTTTAGGTTAAAAAAAAAAAAAAAACGTTTGGCTTTTTTTTGCGGGTTTTTTTTTTTTTTGGGCCCCGGCCAAAAAAATTTTCTAAAAAATTTTTTTGGCGGGCTTTTTTTTTGCATTTTTTTGCGTTTTTTTTTTTTTCCAAAAAAAAACAAAACCTTTTTTTTTTTAAAAGGGCGGCCAAAAAAGCCGCAAAAAATTTTTTTTGGGCCCCGGGCAAATTCTAAAAAATTCTTAAAAAAAAAATAAATTTTTGGCCGGCCACGTTTTTTCTGTCTTTCTCTAAGGTGAAAGAAAGTAGAGGTTTTCTTAACAGTTTACATTAAACTATAATCTTTACATTATATTAATATTATATAATATAATATTTTAATTACATATAGTTTATTTTAATAATAATATTAATATTATAATCATATATTATAAAATTAATAAATAAATTATTCTATAAATAAATAAATATTATTAATTATATAATTATTTTAATATTATATTATTTTTTTATTTATAATATTTTAAATAAATATAATTAATAAATTTTATATTTAAATATATTAAAATAATTTAAATATTAAATTCGATTTTATATTTATTTTCCAAAAAATTATTATTTATTTATTAACATGGAATTTTAATTAAATAAAATTTTTAAAAAAAATTTTTTAATAATTCAATTAATAATTTTAGAAATTAAAATTTAAAATAAATATATAATAAATTTTAAATTTTAATAATAAAATTTTAATTTTTTAATAAAATAATAATATTAAAATTAATTAAAAATAAAAAATTAAAATTTAATTAATTTTTGATTTTTAAATAATAATTTTTAAATTTTAATTTATTTAATTTTTAATTTTTTTTTATTTTTTATTTATTTATTTTTATTATCTTGATTGCTATTTAGATATTTAATAAATTGATTATTTTTGATTATTTATTATTATTAAAATTTTATTTATTTTAATTACTTTTAAATTTTTTATTATTTATTATTATTATTATTCTTTATAGGCTATTCCTTGTATTCTTTCAATTATAATTATGAATCTATTATTTTTTATTAATTAAAAGCCATTTAAACTTAAAAAGGGGGCTTTATTGGGGTTTTTAACTTTTGTGTTAAGGCCGATTAAAACCTTTTTTTTAGGAATCATTGAGGTCGAGATAATTTTGAGCGGTGGATGTGAAACTATAATAAGTTGAAAATTGCTCTTGCCTTTAAAGGGAAGAAAAAAAAATTTAATTTTGGGGGGGCCAAAAAAAAACGGGTTGGGAAAAAGGGTTCGTCCGGAAGTTTTTTTAAAAAAAAAAACTCTTGTGCCTGAAAAATTAAATTGGAATTGTTTTTGGATTGCCTTTTTCCCCCCTGTAAAACTTTCCGATGAAAAAAAAAAAAGGGCAGCCCAAAAGCTTGGGAAACTTGGGGAAAGCCATCTAGGTAACAAAAACGTTTCTTCATAGAGAATGGAAAAACTTTTTCTGGTTTCTTTATCTCAAGAGCTTTCTGGCATTTTATTTCTTGGTTTGTGGGGGCCCCAAAATAGAGTGATTTTGTTACATTTGCGGAAATTATGTCGTAATGCTTCCCAATTGTTAAAAAAAACTTTCATCAATGTTTTTACAAGGTTAAGCTTATTTTTTTTTAATTTTTCCTTTTTAAAGATCCCTTTCCCCAATTGCTTTTGTTTTTACTGCCAATTTGGGGAAAGGGGAGGGGTCCAAAAGTTTGGGGACCGGGGGGAGGCTTGCTTTTTTTCCAAAAACCCAGGACCAAGTTGGGAGACCCCAACAACCAGGGCCCAAAAAAAGGGCGCGGTTTTTCAAAACCATTTCATTCTTTTCAAGTTCTATGTCGAAAAATATTTTAAGGGGACAGGGGAAAAAAGGGAAGAAAGCTTTTCTTTTTAAAGTGTTTTGCTTTTATAAACTTACGGAAATTTTAAGTTGGTTTTTTATTTTAACTTTTTTTTACAGGTTTAACTATACAAAATTACAACAATTAAAAAAAACAGATTAAAAAAAAAACTCTCCAGAACAGCGGGCCGGTTCCTCTCCCCCCAGAGAGGGTTCCCATAAACACCAAAATTTTTTTCAAATTTTAATAATTTTTATTCGCTTAGTGTGAAG
>JABUQX010129282.1:5000-22500 GCA_015478945.1 Trachelipus rathkii
ACTAGGTTTGAGGATGTTTTGACTATGGTAATACCACAGTGGCTAATCAATCCATATGATGACATATAAGAAAGGGATGTCATATTACAAGAGGAACTGATCGGAATAAGCACTAACGAAGAGCTTTAGGTACAGTTTAGAAATGGATATCAGAACTTCTGGCTTCAAAAAGACATACCTGTTACTTATCCCGTATTATGGAGTATCGCGAGAAAGTTTTTAATTGCTTTCCATCCTTATTCCTAGAGAAAAGGGGTTTCAGGGGGATTACCAAATCTCCAAAAAAAAAAAAAAAAAAAAAAAAAAAAAAAAACAGACTGGACATCATTAACCGAGGAGATTTGAAATTAAACCTAACTAAATTGATGCCAAATGTTGAAAATTTATTATTAAAGCATCAGGTTCATCCCTCCCACTAAAACCATTTATTTTTTGCTTAGTTATTTTATGTAACAGATACTAAATTTTAATTTGGTTCGTTTTAATTTCAATTTAATTAATAAATGTATAAAACTCCACATGTGTTATATAAGTTTTAGCAAAAAATCATTATCAGGTAAGCAGGGGTCTACCCAAAACCGAAAAACATGGCAAGTGGTCTAAAAAAAGTTTGGGAACCTCTGAGCTAAAAAGTAAAGATAGACTTATGGAAATTATTTCGGAAATTATTTAGAAATAAATTATTTATATTATAATTTGTTTGGATTTATATATATATATATATATATATATATATATATATATATATATATATATATATATATATAATATCTTTATCTTATATATACATATATATATATATATATATATATATATATATATATATATATATATGACAAAGATACTTAACGCCCACGGAATGGGAGGTCGGATAAAAAAAAATTTCTAGGTAGCATCTATGATACATAAATAGATGTTTTAGGGGCGAAATGAATTTTTTTTTTTTGGCGAAATGGTTAAACTGAGCTAGGATTGGGGTTAGGTTAGGTTAGGTCAGGTCAGGAAAAAAATTTCCTTTCGCCCTTAAAACATCTACATATGCTTATCATGAGGCTACCTGTGAGGAATTTTTTTTGATCCGAGCTCCCTTTCCGTGTTGAGCGTTAAGTAACTTTACCATATATATATATATAAATATATATATATATATATATATATATATATATATATATATATATATATATATATATATATATATATATAACTATATATATATATATATATATATATATATATATATATATATATATATATATATATATTAGAGGATGTACCGATACCAGAAAAGAGGCCGATACCGATACCGATACCGATACTCTATTTTTAGGTGCCGATACCGATACCGATACCGATACCGATACTTTGAGTAATATAATAAATACACAGTAATAAGATAGAACATTTGTGTGCACTGCTAGGCAACTCAAGATTCTGCATTCCCTGTACAAACAATATACTTAGTCATTTATATTTTCATATTTGGTTGTGCCAAGTATATTATTTATAAATTAAAATAGTACCTTTAAGAATAATAATTGCAAATATAATATTAATAACTTTTTATGTTTGTGTTTATTTAAAAATATATTTCATTTCCATTTTCAAGTAAGTATTAACAAGGTTTACTACTAACTTTTATGTTTTAACATGATTACAATTTTACAAGAAGATTCTTTAACTAGCTACAATATAAAGAATAAAATAATGAAAGAGAAGACCTCAATTAATCAGCGGAAAGTTAAAATAAAAAAACGCTATTACTCAAACGCTGACATAATAAAATACTCCTTTAAGATAGATATCTTTATTCAATACTCAAATTCAAAATTCTCAAATTGTGATGCAAACATTAAGCTTTCACCAGTATCTGGCGAGAGACTGTTCCTTTTAGGTGTTTACATTCCTACCTAACCTACACTATATAAATACGCTCTCTCGACTGATGAAGGAGGTGCTGATAATTATTGCCCTGCAAGCACTGATAATAATGAAACCTTGCCAGTTTCATGCCACCGCATGAAAGGATTCTCTTCTGTAGGCAGCCATCTCATGTTTTCGTAGAGCCTCATCTCCTCTTTCACAGACTACAATTGAATTATCTTTGCTCCTTGATGACTGTCTCTTCAGTTTTTAGGATGAGGTTCCTTGGTGTGATTCCTTTGAAAGTGAATGAGATGTCAATGCAATTTCGGCCATGAACTTTATCAAAGTCTAACATATACAAATCCTCTTCATCTTCAGTGGTTTATTGCTGAAAAGCCACCATCGTCACTATCGGTGCTGTTGCCAGGGGTTGCAGATGAAGGCAGCTTCCACTTCTCTGTCTCTTTTTTTTTTTTTTTTTTTTTTTTTTTTTTGTCAAGCGAGCAGGCTCCTCGGTTATGCTAAAGTGGTTCCCCGTCGGAGGTGCCATTCTTGTGGGGTTTCAGCTAGCATAAGGAATTCCAATAGAACCTTTATTAATTTATTTTTTACAGTTGTCACCGCCACTCACTGGCAGAACCCTATTCAAAGGAGTGGGTTTTTAATGACACAACATTTCCAATGTAACGCATACCGTCCTCAGATGGATGCAGATGCAAACCATTCCTAAAGTAAGGAAGATTAAATTCAGAAGTAAAAACAGAAGATGGAAGAATTCCACAGAACAGAAGGGGCAGGAAGAAAGAAGCACCGCAACGAACCAGTCTGGAGTTACTAACATCAACACAAAACTCATGTGCGACACAGCACCCTTTGTGCTACACGCGGGCGCCGTAAAGGTGGTGGTACGCACGTGGATGGTTCCTCGAGCACTTGCCTCCCGTTGTTACCAATAAAAATGATAAAACGAAAACATCACTTAGCAAATATAAAAGGTCAAGTTAGAAAGTACAAGGATATTTTATAAGATTTTGGCGACCCTATCCAAAAGACTGATGAAGCCCCCCTCCCCCCTCCCCCTAGAAATGAGAACAGTACCTCCATACAAGGGCGAGGATGAGACCACTGTATGAATTGGAGATGGCTTGAGAAGAGGAAAAAGTCGCACTCTAAACAGAACTCACAGTTTCTTTGAGGCCGCCCTAGCAACCACTGTGATTTGAGGTTTTCTTAACAATTTATTTTATGTTAAGGCAATGGATGTTTTATTTTGTCAATAGAAGAGACAGAAGAACCATCAAAAGAGAGAGATATATTTAAGTAAAGAGTTTATAAAAGTTGAATTTATAAAGAGTTGAATTTCATAAAATTGAGACAATCCGGAAATTCTATCCAAATCAACGAGAATAGAATCGGAAAATTAAGGAGAGAGGCAATTCTAGAAGTAAAGAGGGAGCAGATTGAAATGGGTTGAAGAATGAAGGGTCAAAAAGTTATCGACATATGAGTGGATAGAGTTAGATGTGCAGGTGAGAAGATCATTGATGAAAAGCAGGAATAAAGTAGGAGATAAAACAGAACCCTGAGGAACACCACTATTGACAGAAAAAGAAGAAGTTACTCCTCCAACAACAACCGATATTAACGGTTTGAAAGAAGAAGTTAGACAAGTAAGCAAAGAAGAAGGAAACCCAAAGGAGGAGAGCTTGAGAGCAGTGACTCGTGCCATACCCGGTCAAATGCTTTGTATATGTTAAGCACCGCCACCACACAAGTCTTCCCGTAGTTCCTAAGGGTGGAAAACCATAAATCTGTTAAATAGGAAAGTATATCGCCAGTAGATCTCGAGCACCGAAAGCCGTACTGGTAATCAGAAAGAAGGGAAAGAGATTCCAGATGATCTAAGAAATGAGAGTTGAGAAGGGTTTCAAAGATCTTAGAAAGAATACTAAGTTGGGGTAAGAGGATGAGAGTTAAGAGGATCAGAGCAGCATCATTTTTCGGAAAAGGTTGGACATATGCGCGCTTCCAACACTGAGGAAAGTGCTAGTATTGAGGCATAGAGAATATAGTTGAACGGAGGTGGGTCAGCACAGGCACACTTCCTCCAAAACTCGGAGGAAGGAATGCCATCGGGCCACCGCCATCCAACGTTCATAGATTTCAGGAGCTCATGCACCCGATCAAAAGAAATGACAGGTAAGGCATGGATACACCTGAGAGAAGGAGGAAGAGGAATACCAGAATTGTCCAGGGTTGAATTAGAGAAAAAAAGGAGGCCAAAGAGATGATTAGCTTTTTCAGTTGGAACATTAACGACAGATTCGTCGGAAGAAAAAAAATGAGGAAAGGATGATTTACAAGTTGTTAGAGATGTTTTTGGCCAGAGGCCAGAGAGATTTGTCAGTGGGAGAACCAAAGGAGGTCTTTTTATTCGTGTAATAAAAGTCCACTTTGTTCGTCGAAGAGTATCCCTACAACAATTTCTAGCTGAATGAAAATTAGCCAGAGTGATAGGAGAACAAGAGTTTTGAAAGCCCGGTATTCATTTTCTCTAGCCTGAATGGCGGGCAACAAGCGCTATCGAACCATGGATTTTGAGGAGAAAAGATTTAGTCCAAGAAGGGAATGAACCTGCTCATCCCATTAACAAATACAGTTCCTCTTTATCGGCAGAATCTGAAGCGTCTTTAAGAGTCAAAGCAGTCACTTCAATTATAGTTAGCGTAGAAGCAACGCAATACCCCCAATCGGCCCGATCAGAGTGCCAGAAAAACCGCATAAGGCAGGATGGAAATGTTGGAGAAAGTATTAAAATTAGAGTGATATATGGGTTGTGGTAGGAGCGAAAGTGTTTTATTTATAGAGAGAAGGACTAGTGATGGTGAAACATAGGTCAAGTGTGTTCAAGAATCAGTTGGAACGATCCAGAATGTGTGTGTGTTCTTTAAAATTAACTGTCCCAGATCGTTGAGAATACTGAATGATTCCTTCCTCCCCACCCTAAATCAGTACGAGAGGGACAACAATTCAGTGTTGTGTACATTGAAATCCCCTAAATAGAGGGACCTCAGTATTTGGATGAGAGAAAGATATAACAGTCTCGTGTAGTAGTAAGGTAATCAAAAAAGGCATGAAAATCTGTTCTGTTAGGAGAACAGTGGCAGAAGCATAAGAATATTGTAGTAGAAGGAAGAAAGATTTTAAGCCACAGAACATCGAAGTTAGGAGATTCGAGATTCTCGAGACGTGTTATAGAAATGTTTATATTTACATAGGCACATACTCCACCCTTCAAACGGAAATTATAAAATAAGTTATAGTTGGATAAATTAAACGAGTTGAAGGATGAATTCTTAGCCATCTGGGTCTCAGACAAGAGCAAAAAATTAGGTTTAGAGTTAGAGAGGTAGTATTCCATGGATGCAGAGTTAGAGTGCAAGCCATTGATGTTGGTAAAGTCAAAAGAAAGCCACGCCTGTGCAAATCTGCTATCATACACGCACACGCAATCACACAAAAAAAAAAAAAAAAAAAAAAAAAAAAAAAAAAAAAACAGACAGAAACAAATAGACAAAAACCAAGCTAAAACCTAAATTTTAAAACGATAAAACCCTATTTACAGCAAATATCTAAAATATGAATAATCCAGAAAGTTTAAAAACACTCACGCACTCACACGCTCTCACGAAATTGCGTACAAAAAAAAATACTATTGATCAACTAAAAAAGTAGAAGATAAATCTGTATAAATTATAATAATGGCTGTCCAAATAGGTAAATTTTGCGCTAAAGACCAAGTTGGAGAAACGCTAAAAATCTAAGTTAAAAAGGAAATCGAGGAAAAAAAACGTAACTTGTTACTAGCTATCTATATCAAACTAGATTTATTATTGAATCTAAGTTTCTCATAATTTTCATAAAAGTAAAAGTATCGGCTAAGTATCCGGCCATTTTAGCGATACCGTACCGATACCGATATATAAATCAAAAATGGCGATACTACCGATACCGATACCGATACCATTAAAAATGGCCTCCTAATATATAATAAAAAACATATATATATATATATATATATATATATACTATATATATATATATATATATATATATATATATATATATATATATATATATATATATATATATATATGATCATGTCTATTATCGCCCCACATCCATATACATATCAATTGCATGGATTCGAACACATTTCATAAAAAGTCAAATAAAACTGTGAGTCAAATTTAAGTTATAGTAATAAAAGAGCTTCACACCTTTAAAAATATTTAAAAAAGTTTAAATCTATGCAAACTAACGTAACTCAACACAACCTTACTTAACGAATCATAATTTTACTTAAATTTATTTTTATTTATAATTTATTTCACTTCGCATTGTTAAAAAAAAAAACATGAATCATTAATTCACCATTACATATCTTGTACATTTGTTCGATAAAGTAAGCTATAAAAAAATGACTTAATAAAAAATAAATGAAAACAGATACTATATAGACATAAGTATATATATATATATATATATATATATATATATATATATATAATATATATATATATATATATATATATATATATATATATATATATATATATATATATATATATATATATATATATATATATAATAACATAATAATAACTATATAAATATATAAATATATATATATATATATATATATATATATATATAATATATATATATATATATATATAACAATATATATCCTGCTGCTATATATATATATAGCTATATGTAACATATGCTACGACAGTCAGCAATAATATATATATATATATGACCGTGTATAATAATAATCGTAGTTGTAAGATATATATATGCTATAAAAAAAATATCAATAATATATATATATATATATATAATAATATATATATAATATATAATATATGTAATATATAATAATATAATAATATATATATATATATTTATATATATATAATATATATGTAATATATATATAAATATATATATATATATATATTTATATATAATATATATATAATAATATATATATATATATATATATATATAATATATATGAAATATATATATATAATATATATATATATATATAATAATAACAATAATATATATAATATAATATATGTAATAATATATAATATATATATATATATATATATATCAGAGGTTTGAGCATAAGCGCAAATGAAAGCGTAAATGCGCAATTTGCGCTTTAGGTGAAAAATGTGCGCTTTTGCATTTGCGCTCAACAACTTTTTAAGAGCGCAAAAGGGCAAATTGCGTTTTATAAAATTTGCGTTTGCGCTCTATCTAAATAATTTGCGCTTATATATATAACCAATATATATATATATATATATATATATATATATATATATATATATATATATATATATATATTTATATATATATACTATATATATATATATATATATATATATATATATATATATATATATATATATATATATTATATATATATATATATATATATATATATATATATATATATATATATATATATATATATATATATATATATAATAATAACTATATATATATATATATATATATATATATATAAAATAATAATAATAATAATAATAATAATAATAATAATAATAATAATAATAATAATAATAATAATAATAATAATAATAATAATAATAATAATAATAATATTGACAATAATAATAATAATAATAATAATAATAATAATAATAATAATTATATATTTTTGATATTATTTATATATTATTTTATTATTATTATTATGTGTGTGTGTATTATTATTATTATTATTGACCAATATGTGTGTGTGTGTGTGTATTTTATTTGTGTGTGTGTATTATAATAATTATAATAATTTACTAAGCTTATTGGTTACTTGTGATTAGCGATTAAACCTTTTTAGTGTTTTTGTGTTTAAATTGGAATAAAACAGATATGAATAAGTGCTTAAAGGGAAAAAGAATTGCAAACGGTGAATGTCATGGGAGTGGCTTGAAATTGTGGAAGTGTTTCTGTACTTCCCATGAAAGAAAGCAACCAAGATGAATTGGAGCTCCTAAGAATTATCTTATAAGACTTTCTTTTGGGTCTGTCAAGAGCAGAAGGAGTATATTGAGAGCAATAGAGTGATGTACAAGGGAAAGATTGAATACTCCCAATGTAAAAAAAAAAAACCTTCAGCTTTGACATTAAATCAACACGTAGTGAAATCGCACTACTTGTTCGTAAGTAATTTACACCGATACTTTTTATTTGAATTTTATATCTTTTTAAATTTTAAAATTCAACCAGTAAATATTTCACATATTTTATTTACATGAATAAGGATTTTAGTTTTGTAACCTTTTTTAGAAACATCCTTCTTTGCACAAGGAGATGTGTACTGCAATTGAAGAAGGGTCAAAGTGGGGCCGGAGCTGCTCAACAGACAGTGAGACACCCAGCGAAATGCGCCAGACCCTCATTCTGTAGTATATGTCGAAAATATTTAAATAGAAGAGAGCTCTTGAGTTGCTTTATAAGTAAGTGTTTTATTTTAAGTACAGATTAACTATAAGTGGTGTCACAACTAACAGGTTAAAAAACTAACAGAATACAGTCCATACAAAAATTTTCGAATTTGAAATACCAAGTTTCATTTGTCATTAATATCATTTCTCATAAAATATTTTTGCTTCTAGAAATTTGCTACATGACATTGGGCTTATTTATATTGTGGAGTCTGAGTTCTTTGTCGAATTCCTGTCCTACCTGAACTCTGATTTCCACCTCCCCTTCAGAAGAAAAGTGATGAGGGATATTGATGTCATAAGCATAATAGGGAAGGCTGGTTTAACCTACATTATCAGTAAGGTCAGTATGTGGCCACAACCAGACAGCTGGACTGGAAACAACAAACAGGAGTTTTCTGGGGATGACGGTTCACTGGATTAACTTGAATACTTTAAAGAGAGAGAAGGCTGTCCTTGCCTGTAGAGAGTTATCTGTTTCTCAGACCAGCACAGTCAGGAAAAATCAATATGAAATAATAGCGTAATGCTGAAAAAAAATATAGCTCTAAATTAATAAGGAAACAACTAAATTAAAAAAATTTATCTTCAGGTTGTCTGCATTACAACAGATAACGGTGCGAATTTCTGTGCAGCCTTTCGGGTGGATGCTCATGCAAAACGGGTGACGAAGGAAGAGAACAGGCACCGATTGCAGAGATGGTGGTTACGTGAAGGATGGAGCAAATTGAGTGACACAGAGGTTACAGACAAAACCTCTCAACTAAAAAATCTGCTTGAGGAACGCATGATGCATAGCCTAACTAAACATCGCCGTTGCATTTCCTACACATTAAACATCTTAGCTACTAAGGATGTTTCAAATGTTCCTCGCTGGTCCTCTGGTGCCAAGGATCCATTTAATAAGACACTTACCAAAACACAGGAATTGTGGAATACCCAAAACAGGAAAACTACAACTGCTGCGAGATTTAAGAAGAAGTTGGGAACAAAGCTTGAAACACCAAGTGTTACTCGCTGGAACTCCCTATACGATTCTATAAAAGACCTGCTTAAGAACCATGATGGTCGCATGACACAAATCAACAACATTTGTATGGACCAAAAGCCTTGTCTTCCAGTATTTAATAAAAGTGATAAGGAAGTAATTGCGTAGTACATCGAAATAATGACGCCTATTACTGTTAAGCTTGATATGTTGAAGGAAGAGAAGAATGCGTACACGGGAGTCCTATTGCCTAATCTCTTCCTCCTCAAGGACAAGATACGGGAAAATGCAACGAGAGGTGGGAAAATTTAACTATGCCAAAAACTTAGTCAACTACTTGCTAAAGCAACAAAAGGCAAACAAAGGGATAAAAAGGGGCTTTGAACCGAGGATCAGCAGTAACTTTGATAATTTTGATTTGCTTATCCCAAAATCCTTGCATCCTCACTTTAAACTCGGAGTGATACGTAGGTTAAATGAGGGGAAATATGAAGCTGCCAAGACCAGGATACTGGAGGAAATAAAGTGTAATATTGCATCGAATCTTACTTGTCCACATTAAGTCACTAAAGGTGATGGGACTGTCTGAAAATGACCCATTTATGGTGAGTTATTTTTATAATTTGGAACAAACTTTAAGCACCTCTTGTTATTATATATATATATATATATATATATATATATATATATATATATATATATATATATATATATATATATATATATATATATATATATAAAAAATCTCTATATATATATATATATATATATATATATATATATATATATATATATTTTAATATATATATATATATATATAATTTATACATTACATATATATTCACAATACACTGACAATGCTCAAATGAAACTTAAAAAAGATTTAGAGTTCTTGATACCATTTCTAAATATTTCAGATACAGAAGGGCCCATATATCCAGCAGACACCTCTGGAGGAGAAGTTGGGACAAATTCTTGAATAGCTGGGCTGCAGTAAATGTTCACCACAGTACCCCTCTCACTAGGAACCTGTTTCCGTGTGAATACCAGGAGGTCTGGGTGGACTTGTTTATTAAGTATAATACCCCATTAGCCATCTCAGCGGCCGTGGAGAGTTTTTTTAGTCCAGACTCTGAGATTCTAAGAACAAAGAGGGCAGCCATGGCATCCAGCAATTTTGAAAAATTTATCTTTATGAAAGAGAATATGACCCTATTCAGAATGCAAGAGGAGAGCGAGGAGAAAGATCACGATAATTGGAATAAGATTAAACAAATCTTTCTCATTTTTTGAAATATATATTTGTATCTTTGAATTAAAATTTAAAATAGTCTTCTTTAAATACTTGCGCATTATTTTATATTTTGCGCTCCCTAAATTTGTGCTTTCACTTGATTTTCGGACATGAGCGCTTTGCGCTACGGACTAAATTTTGAAAATTGTGCTGCTGTGCTTGCGAGACCCAACACTTTGTGCTTTTTTTCACACTTTATAAGTTAAAATTTTCGTTCACCTCTCATATATATATATATATATATATATATATATATATATATATATATATATATATATATATATATATATATATATATATATATATATATATATATATATATATATATAACATATATATATATATATATATATATATTTATATACATATATATATATATATATATATGAACAATATAACATATATATAATATATATATATATATATATATATATATATATATATATATATATATATATATATATATATATATATATATTACCACGTGGATAGATGGTGGTTTTTCCGCATATAGTTTACCCCATCGGCAAAATAATATATATATATATATATATATATAATAATATATAAAGATAACAATAATACTATAATAATAATATATATATATATATATATATATATATATATATATATATAATAATATAATATATATATATATATCATTATTAACATATATTTATATATAATAATAATATATATGTAATAACTATTAATATAATATAATATATATATATATATATATATATAATAATAATAATAATAATATAATAATATATATGTAATAATATATATATATATATATATAAATATATATATATATATTAGATGATCATATTTACCACAGATTAAATATATATAATTAAGAACATATCCATATATTTCATAAATATACCGTATATATATAAATATAGGGCCTGTTATGTTTTAAGACTCCGTCAGTTTGATTTTTGTTTTTAACATATTGCTAGTATATGATACTAACAATGAATTTCAGTGTTGATGGACATGATTCAAAAGTTCGAAATATTTTAAATAATTATTTAAAAATCACATTTATATCAATAAAATTTTAAAAAATGAAATATCTCGAAAAGTACGACACTTACAGAAAAACCAATTACATATTTGAAATCAGCGTATAAACTTATTACAAAATGTAAAAAACAAAAAAAACAAAAAAATATTTTTTATTTCATAAATGAAATATCTCGAAAAGTACAACACTTACAGAAAAACCAATTCCATATTTGAAATCAGCGTGTAAAGAAGCTTATAATAAAAATATAAAAAAATTAAAAAAATATTAAAAAAAAAAAAAAAAATTCAGGGGCTCGAGCCGACGGGGACAGAGTGGGGGACGTTTCATACCCGGGGAGGGGCGGAGGAACCCCACGACACCAAATACCAAGAGCGGGGGTTCCGGGGCCCCTCCCCGGAGGGGGGGTTCTACCCCGTAGTTCCCCGGAAGCCGAGAGACCCCGACTCCCTCCATCTTTGCGGTTTACCTTGGGTATTCCTTTAGTTAAAAAAAAAAAAAAATTTAAAACAGATTCATAAAACGCAACTGGTCCTATATATTTTTTGAATCATGTCAAGTCACTTATAAAATTGATTGTTAAGATCATATACTAGAAATATATTAAAAAAAAACAAAAAAATCAAAACTCACGGAGTCTTTAAAACATAACAGGTTCCTAAATACATATATATATAATATATATATATATATATATATATATATATATATATATATATATATATATATATATATATATATATATATATATATATATATATATATATATATATATATATATATATATATATATATATATATATATAATTATTGTAGATAAATCACAATGAAAGGAAATCTAATAAATGATAAAAATAAAATGATTAAAAAAAAAAAGCTAATTTAAAATATAGTCATATTAAACAAACATAAACTAAACAATGTTGGCAAGAAGAAAAGGGACAAGTAATAAAAAATATATATATCCTTTCTTCAACACACCCATAACTTCACTGACTCAAACGAGGACTGATTTTAGTTGAAGAATTATATTATCGTTAAAATAATCGCCAAGCTGCCCTCAAAGCTTGGGTGGTTTTGAGCCTTGCACTGTTTAGGCTCACTGATAAGAACGTAGCCTAGGCACTCCTCTCTTTCTCGATGCTTCCCTCACGTTAAAATATTACTGCCAAAGGGGTGACGTAATTGATACAATATAAAAGCATGCCATTATATAAATATATATATATATATATATATAATATATTAATAATATATATATATGCTATATATATATATATATATATATATATATATATATATGTAATAATAACAATATTAACAATATATGTATATATATATATATAACTATATAATAATAATAATAATATAATAATATAGTATATATATATATATATGTATATATATATATATATAACTATATATATATAATAATAATATATATAATATATATATATATATATATATATATATATATATAATAATATATAATATATATATATAATATATATATATTAATAATATATTTAATATATATATATATATATATATATATATAATATATATATATATATATATAATAATAATATAATATATAATAATATATGTAATAATAATAATATGTAATAATAACTATATATATATATATATATATAATAATAATAATATAATATAATAATAACAATAATATATATATATATATATATATATATATATATATATATATATATATATATATATATATATATATATATATATATATATATATATAAAGTAAACAAAAAAAAAGTTACCCGCATGATATCTAGAAAACTAAGATAGGTACAAGAAAAACGATTACAATAATGGAATCAGCGTATGAAATTTGTATGGAAAATGAAAAAAAAATTTTTATTTTTTTTATTTTTTTATATCTCAAAACTAGGATAGGTACAAGAAAATAATAACATATTTAGAATCAGCGTATGAAATATGTATGAAAAAAGATTTTTAACTAAAAAGAATACCCCAGGGGAAACCGCAAAGATGGCAAGAGTCAGGGTCTCTCGGCCTCCTGGGGACATTCTGAAGTAAGACATTTCCCCCTCCGGGAGAGGTCTCGGAACCTCTCTTTGGTATTTGGGTGTGTCGCAGGGTTTCCTCCGCCCTCCCACGGGGTATGGAAAGCGTCTCCCCTCTGTCCCACCGTCGGCTCGAGCCCCCTATAAAAAGTTCATACGCTGATTCCATATATGCTATTAGTTTTCTTCTACCTATTCTAATTTTTTTTTTCATCTTCCATACAAATTTCATAAGCTGATTCCATATATGTTATCAGTTTTCTTGTACCTATCTTAGTTTTCGAGATATCATCATGCGGGTAGCTTCTTTAGTTTGGCCATATATATATATATATATATATATATATATATATATGCTGCTATATATATATATATATATATATATATATATATATATATATATCTTTATATATATATATATATATATATATATATATATCCTTCATTCCACGGTCCCAGTCGATTTTCATGAAACTTTCAAGAAATATTTAAAAGTTGAGGTCGCTACGCTTCATATTTTTTAACATTTGTTTATGGAGGAAATCATAAATATCGACAACCACCGATAAACATGAAACTTTCATATAATCCTTAAAATAATCTAAAATTAATTAAAAAACGTAAAATGGAACTCGAGAAATCACCCTGAAGAAAGTTATGGGCCCCCAATTTAATGATATTAATAACATAAAATCACTAGTTTTATGCTTCTTTTATATTTTTTGTTTCAGGACTCACGGGGGAAGGAGGTTTGGGGGCAAGCCCCAGTAAATGTCCATGTGCCATGCATTTGTTATATTGCGCCTTCATAACAATTTTTCAGGTTTCGTTCTTCTGTTTCATTTTGTGTTTTTTTTTCTTTAGAGATTATTTTCAGCATTTCATATAATTTCATGAAAATTTTCCGGGGTCGCGAAAATTATATATATATATATATATATATATATATATATATATATACATATATATATATATATATATATATATATATATATACTACTTTATATATATATATAACAACTATATACATATATATATATATATATATATATATATATATATATATATATATATATATATATCTTTATTTTATATTTTAAATATATTTTTTGTATACTATATATATATATATATATATATATATATATATATATATATATATATATATATATATATATATATATATATATATATATATATATATATATATATATATACTATATATATATATATATATATATATATATATATATATATATATATATGACCTGTTATGTTTTACGACTCCGTCAGTTTTATTTTTGTTTTTTTTTTATATATTTCTAGTATATGATCCTAACAGTCAATTTAAGGGGTGGCGGACATGATTCAAAAATATATAGGACCAGATACGTTTTGCGACTCTTTGGTTAAAAAAAAAAAATTTTAACTAAAAAGAATACCCAAGGGTAAACCGCAAAGATATCAGGAGTCGGGGTCTCTCGGCCTTCAGGGGAACGACAGGGTGGAATATTTTCCCCCACTCGGGGTCTCCAGGTTGCTCTTTGGTATTGGGTGTCTGGGGTTCCTCCGCCCCTCCCTACGGGGTATGGAAAACGTCCCACCCTCTGTCCCCGCGTCAATTTTTGTAATAAGCTTTTCACGCTGATTCCAAATATGTAATTTTCTGTAAGTGTTGTACTTTTCGAGATATTTCATATTTGATTTTTTGTATTTTATCGGCTTTATACGCTGATTTCAAATATGTAATTGGTTTTTCTGTAAGTGTCGTACTTTTCGAGATATTTCATTTTTTAAAATTTTATTGATATAAATGTGATTTTTAAATAATTATTTAAAATATTTCGAACTTTTGAATCATGTCCATCACCACTGAAATTCATTGTTAGTATCATATACTAGCAATATGTTAAAAAAAAACAAAAACAAAATCAAAACTGACGGAGTCTTAAAACATAACAGGGCCTATATATATATATATATATATATATATATATATATATATATATATATATATATATATATATATATATATATATATATATATATATATATATATACTGTATATATAACTATATATATATATATATATATATATATATATATATCTATATATATATATATATATATATATATATATATATATATATATATATACTATACCTATATATATATATATATACCTATATATATATATATATATATATATATATATATATATATATATATAAATAATTCCACGTCCCTGTTAGAAACCCTGGGCAAAGAATTAGGTTCGTAGGGCCTGTTCGGCTAACGGACTAGGCCAGGATAAGCCTAGCAAGCCACTTCCTGAAAGAAAATGTTTGCAATACCCTAGAGACAGCCTCGAAACCACGCAGAACTCATGGATTAGGACTTAGGAAACGAAAAAAGTACAACGATTACTGATTACACTTTTAAAGATTATATAATTAAAACAATTGTCGTACGTATAGAGGAAATGAGGAGGAGATTGTGGAGATGATGAAGGCGAGACGGATATATGTGGTGGGGATGTAGGAGATGAGAGTGGAGGAAGAGGAAAGTAACAGAGATTTGTTTGGAGGGTATGTGTTGGCTTACAGGGGAGATGACGTGGGAATAAAGAAACATGGTGTGAGGTTTATTTTTCGGACCAAAGATTACACCTTTCATACATGAAGTGAGAGGGGTAAACGAGAGATTGACCATAACCATAAATACATTCAAAATTAAGAGGAAAAAATACCTTTTATTTCAGGTATATGCCCCACAACAGGAGTATCCAGAGGAGGAAAAGAAGAAGGAGAGGTTCACGGATTTGGTGGAGGAGAGTGTGGATGGTGGAGGCGAAGACAACATGCTGCATCTACTGCTGGGTGATTTTAATGCCAGAGTGGGAAAGAGAAGAAGTGAGGTAGAGAGAATATTTGGCCCACATGGAGAAAACTAGAGAAATCCAGAGGGAGAAGGCTCATAGATTTATGTGTGAGAAGGAATTTAAAAATTATAAATGCATTTTTCAAACACAGAGAATCTTATAAGTTCACAAGATATAGATGGAACAAAATCTTCTAAAGTTTTTACAAAAAATCCATTATCGATTATTTCATAGTGTCGGATTACAGGACGATTGAGGATGTTAAAGTGCTTCTTGGAGTCAGTTTTATCTCCTATCATAGATTGGTGCTTGCAATTTAAGGTTAAAGCCTTGAAAGAAAGAATAATATAATAATAGAGAGAGAAATATGTGGAGAAAATGAAGAAAAAGTTGGCGAATGTAGAAGAAATAAATATGAATTTGTAGGAAATTATTAGTGAAACCGCAGAAGAATCGTTGGGAGTGAAGTGGAATGGAGGAATGAGGAAGAAATACAATATGTGGAGAAATGATGATGTGAAGAAAGCAGTGGGTGAAAGAACAAGAAAATGAGAAGATGGTTGAGAAGAAGAACAGAACAGAGAAGAGCTGAATATGTCATAGCAAGAAAAAACAGAACAGAGATAGTGAAGAGGGAGGCAAAAGGGCTGGTGGTAGAAAGGATAGCAGAAGATTTGGGAGAGGATGCAGAGGTATTAAAGAAGAAGATTTTCAAGGTAGCAAAAACGTATAAAAAATCAACGGAAAAGCTTTATAGTACCAAAAATAAAGAAGGAGAGGTACTTACAGCACAGGAAGAAGTAAATGAGAGATGGACTGAATATTTTGGA
>JABUQX010129282.1:37500-40707 GCA_015478945.1 Trachelipus rathkii
TTGAAAATAAACTTCTCATCTTACCTCCACCAAACTTCCTTTCTTCTCAAGTTCTCCAAAATAGAATCATGCTTCTATGAGCTTTGTAATTTAATCGCTAGTCTTGAGTTGTTGCTAAGCATTATATAAAATTGATATTGAGTTAGCAAGCGACAATAATGTTGATGGAATACTCCAGTCCACAATTTTTGCTATTATATTGTTTGGGGAGAGTTAGAAAATACATAAGAAAATGGAATTTTGTTTTTAAATTGAATTGCAATATATAATATATATATAATATATATAAATATATATATATATAATATATTATATATTATATATATATATATATATATATATATATATTATATATATATAATATTATATATATATATAGTAGTAGCAATCACAATGACAAATCCCAATTAATGGGGGGGCGCGGCGCCCCCCTGTACTCAGCGTCTTTCGTGAGCGTTTTTTCGGTGGTTTCCCAAGGGTGGCTATCTTTGGTGTGATCATTTCATGTACGCCTCGTTTTACCCTGTGGGTCGCTGCCACGGGGAAGCTATATTATCGTGAGCACACACAACACACACACAACCACACACCCTACACACACACACACATACAACACACACACACATCACACACACACATGACCGTTAAGTACAGGATTAAGTACACTTGGAAGTGTATTAAGTACACTTGGAAGTGGATTAAGTACCTTTCCGGGGTTCCCGCGCATTCCGGTGTCCCCTTGCGGGGGACCGCGCCCGTTGCCTCATCCACCCGCCTCGACCGCCCGCGTGGCTCTCGTCGCATGCTGTGCGCACGTCACGATCACGGTGGGACGCACACACTGTTGTGTGAGACGTCGCAACTATTTAAAAATTAATCATGATCTCGAATACGATTCAGAGCTCTCTGCCACGGAAAGCGATCCCTCTAACCGCTGAGTTAAGACTGTCACGTTCGTACTCCACTGTGGGCTATATTCCTCAGTGAGATAAGATTGAACTTTAGATCGGGCAGTTGTTTCATTGATGGAATTTCGCACTGAATATTAGCGCGAAATTAATAAAAATATAATAATAATAATTGAATAATATTCAATTCAATTTTAAAACTTTAATTCAGGTAAAAAATTTAATTGTAATACAATAGTTTTACCAACTACGATTATAGCAATTTAATTATAGATTAACAAAATAATTTCCCTATATCTGAAAGGGTCCTACTAATCGCAACACAGTGTGTGTCCTTTGAGACCTCGAAATATAATTCAATACAATAAGTGTATAAAAATTAATATAATAAACAGGAAGTAGACCAATATGAATTGTATTCGTGGGTAATAATAATAGTGGTTAATAATAATATAAATAATAATAATAATAATAATATAAAATAATAATAATAATAATGAATAATAATAATAAAATAGATAATAATATATTACAATTACAATCATAATCATAATTAAAATTATAATTACAATTGAAATGACAATATAAACAATAATAAATAATAATAATAGATAATAATAATAATAATAATAAAATAATAATAATAATAATAATAATAAAATAATAATAATAATAATAATAGATAATAATAATTAATTAATAATAATAATAATAAAAAGAAATCAATAACAGAACTTGATAAATATAAATTTTATTCTACAATGATTAATATAGTATATTCACATATACTAAATACAACAGTTAATAAAATAATAATAATAAAAATAATAATAAATAATAAATAATAATAATAATAATAATAATAAATAATAATAATAATAATAATAATAATATAATAATAGTAATAATAATAATAATAATAATAATAATAATAATAATAATAAATAAATAATAATGATAATAATAAAAGATACAATAATCAATTAATAATAATAAATAATAATGAATAATAGATAATAATAATAATAATAATAATAATAATAAAATTATAATAGATATAATAATAATATATTAAAATATCTAAGTAAATATTATGAAAATAATAATTATAGATTATTAATAGTAATAACAGACATAATAATAATAATTAATAGATAATAATATTAATAATAATAATTAATAATAATAATAATAAAATAATATAATAAAATAATAATAATAAATATAATAATAATAATATAAATAATAATAATAATAATAGATAATGAATAAATAATATATCAAATGGTATCAATAAAGAACAGAGTATTTGAGATAGCCGACATAATCTTTTATGAGGTCCCATCCAGAATATAAATAAATAACAATAGAAAATATCAATAATAATAGTAAAAATAATTATAACAATTACAACAAGAAACAAATTAAATATAGAAATAATCATATAAAAATAATAATAATAAAATAATAATAATAAATAATAATTATAACCAGTAAAACTATAACCATAAAATGATAACAAAAATCTATCACCGATATGAATAAAATAGCAAATAATAAAAATAATAATAATATAATAATTAATAATAATAGATAATAATAATATATATAGATAACAATAATATAATATATAATTATAAATGAAAATGGGTTATAGTACTATAACCAGTAAAACTATAACAGTAAAACTATAACCAGTAAAACTAATAATAAAAATCAATAGTAAGAAGAATGAAGCCACGCTCACCATCTTGGCGCAATTGAATAAAATAAAAAATAAATATAAAATAATGTAAACGTGGTTTGTAAATATTAATAAAAATAATAAATAATAATATATAAGATAGATAATAATAATAAAATAATAATAAATAATAATAATAATAAAAAGATAGTAAATAATATCTAGTACCTTATTATGCATCTGTTTTGGTTTTACTTGTAAGATGGTAATAATATGTTAATAGTAATTGAGTACTTATTTATAATAGCTTTTTTTGAGTTTTACTTGGTAATGTATATATGAGAGAAGTTTTCATTTTTTTAATTCTCGAGGTAAATCGTTATAGACTTTAGCACATTTATAGCTAAACTGCTTGTCTAGTCTTTTTCTAAGACCTATTAAGAAAGGAGGATTACGTGAGCTACTTGATTTCTGTGAGATTTATATCTCTTTGAATTTTGGTTATTAATTGAAATTAGGATAGTTACGGAGTTACATGCCTGGTATTTTGTAGTATCCTTTGTGCTGTTGCCCTTTATTAGCAGATACTTCCAATAGGTCTTAAATTGTAACATT
>JABUQX010129283.1:0-12500 GCA_015478945.1 Trachelipus rathkii
ATAGCAAATAAAAATGGAAAAACTTTGAGACAAAATAAAATAAAAAAAAAGGAAAAAAATATGGAATACAAAATAAATAAACTCAAATAAATGAAGATCAAATGATCGGTTAACTACCTTTGTATCAAAAAAAATCCCCATGCAAACCATGATTTTGCAATGTATAGTAAAACCTTTGGAATCAAGAGAATAAAGAAAAAAAAGAAAAAGAAAAGGAATAAAATTATACAAAACATAAAAATAGAAAATCATAAAATAAAGTATAGTTTCTGTTAAAAATAAGAATATTTTAAATGAACTGGGCCTTTTATGACTAGCGATGTTCTCATTTAATATATATTACTTGATTGCAATACTTTGAATGGACAAAGAATAATTATCAACTTTATTAATACTATAATAGCACTTTTCTTCTAAATATCAGTGGCTCTAATCACTGCCACCTTTTATTATTGCAATATTTAGACTTATTAGGCATTTAGCAGTAATGAAATTATGTAGTGATACTAGCTTATTTTTATTTTATATTCTTATTTTATTATTATTTTTTACTTCCAAATAGGCTGTCATTTAAAAGAGTTATTTAACTCGACTTAAAACAAATATTTTTTGTTGTCAGAGAAAAAATCTGTGCCATTTCAAAGATAAATTAATATAAGAGATTAAAAATAAAAGTAAATGATTATAATAAAGTAAATGATATATATGTAATAAAATAATATCAACATATCAAATCTTCCAATAGACAAAAATAAAATAAGGATAAAAAAAATAGTAAAAATAAAATATATAGCTAATACATATAATAAAGTTCAAACATATTTATGATTACATATTAAAATTTAGAGACAAGACAAATAAATAAATGAAAATAAAATAAAATGTAATTTGCTAAAGTAAGAATTAAAATAAAACAAATATGGATAAGTCAGCTAAAAAGAAGAACCATAAAATAACATTAAATAAAAAAATCAAAATATAAAAGTACTCAAATATACTTAATACCAGGACCAACCAAATAAATAGATAAATAAACATATTTGTGAAAGCTTAACTGAAGTTCACAGACGACACAATAAAAGAAAAGAAAATGAAATAAAAACAAAAATGGTTCTGAAAAGATCATAAACTAAAATTTCATATAAAATAAAATAAGCTTTACTAAAATAATACATTTGTAAACTGGCCCTATGTGACTAGAAGTGTTCATTTTAATATATATCTATTTTTAACTGTCAAAATTATATATAGTCTCTGAAAATTTCTATTAATATTAAAGATTATAGATGGAAATTACTATAAAATTTTGACAAGTCAAAGTATCCAGAATTACTGTTAAATTCGTATAAAAAAATTATAAAAATTATAGAAAATAATAAAAATAAATGGTTATCTAATTCACAGTCATATCATTTATTTGAGGTATCAAGGGACCTTAAATATAAAAACTAATTGACAAAACAAAATATATGTATCATTAATACACAATTGTTAGATATCAAAAATAGCCAAGACTATATATTTCATTATTAATTTCACTGCACTGCACTTTTGCACTTAATATTTATTTGCCTTATAAATAATGAACCCTTTCTCAAACCAGTGGCTCTATCACTACCACCACTAATTCTTATTTTAATGAATAATATTATTAATTAATTTATTATTTTTATTTTATACTACACTTATTTATCTAACGCAGAAAATATTACTAATTAAATTATTATTAATTATTATTATTATTATTAATTATTATATTATTATATAAATTAATATCATTATTATTATATTATTATTATTATTATTATTATTTTATTATTCATTAATTATTATTATTATATTATTATTATTAATTATTATTATTTCCTTATTATTATTATTATTCATTATTTAATTGCAATTTTACTATTATTATTTCTAATTTACATCCCCATTGTTATTGTCTATTTGTTTGAAGACATCCTTTTTCCTCTCTTCCCCCCAACATCTTCCCTAAAATTGTAATTTAACTCCTCCATGCTGTGAGATTCAAATACGCCATCTCCAGCAACCTCAATTTTTAGGTCCTTACTGCATGTGGTCTTGAAGTTCAATGGAGTTTAATTCTAAAGAATCTTTTCAATTCTGGGCAGAATACAAATGAAGTGTTATCAGGTCTTCTCAAACTCCACCATATGTCACAGTTAATTTCCGCCATTTGAGAACCTGTTTCTCCATTTTAGGTTCAAAGTATTGGATCTGGCCCTGAAAAGTATCACTGAGTAGAAGGAGTTGTCGTAATCTGAGCTTTCTTCAATTCCTATTTTCCATCTTCGGTACATTTGTAGACTTTCTTTGCTTCCTATTTCTTCTTTCCATTGATGTAGGTCCCAAGCTTTTACTTTTTCAGCAATCTCTTTCTTGTCAAGCCTTTCTATTGCTACTATGTCTATCATAACTTTGTCCATGTATCCAAGTGCAGTCTTCCACCATTTTTTTCCCTTCTGCTTTCATTTTTTAAAGTATGTGTTTTAAGATTTCTTTTTTTCCTTCTGATATTGATTTCATATATTTTAACTTGTTAGTTATTATTCTTCCCTGCATTGATGATGCTCCAATCTCTCCCCTCAGAACTGCAGTGGGGGTGTACCTAGTCCCTCCTAGTATCTTCCTGTATACTGTTTTCAATTGTTTGTAACTTATCTAATTCTTGTTTTGTGAAGCACATTACATTGGATCCATATAAAATAGCACCGTTCTCTATATTCTCTATATGCCATAAATCTAGTCCTAACCTATATGGATTTATGTTGCCGTAAACCTAGATAGAGTTCTGGCAACCATGGCAATTCTACTATTTCTTTTACAGTCTTCCCTTACACCTATTTTGTAAATTACGATTAGAAGAAATTCTGGTCAGCTTTTTTATAAGAAAAGTCTATGATAGATATCAGTGTTTGGCTGGTGGGGAGGGATTTCCTAGGTTATTTAGATCATACTAGGTTCTCAGCACCTCGCAATGCCGGGAGATCCAGGCAGAATTTATTCTCAAGATAATGTTCTGCTTTATCCTGGAATTCCAGTAACACAAACTACTGAATTGGAATCTTATCCAGCTATGATGTATACTGTGTACCCAACAGTCGATATGAATGACTGTGATCTTAATTTTATAAAACCTATT
The DNA here is from genome assembly GCA_015478945.1 of Trachelipus rathkii. Taxonomy (NCBI): domain Eukaryota; kingdom Metazoa; phylum Arthropoda; class Malacostraca; order Isopoda; family Trachelipodidae; genus Trachelipus; species Trachelipus rathkii. The sequence goes on from JABUQX010129283.1 coordinate 3,164, forward strand.
GACAGCTCTGTATCAAGTACAGTGGATTCTGAAAGAGTTGAATGTGGAGAAGTTGGCATATTTTTTACTTCATCTCCTGAAAGGAGGCTTAGCGATGAAACTGCTAAAAATTACTTTCATAATTTTGCATGAAAGTCATTAAGTTTAAGTGAGCAGTCCAAAAAATAGAGGAAAAAAGCTTACTTTCTTCAGCGCTGAGTAGTTCTTTTGAAAATGATAATGAACATTTTAAAGTTATTGATGATTCAGGGTACTATGACAAAAATGGATGCTGGTATCCTAGTAGTAATGCTAATAGTTCAACTTTATCAAAATGTGAAAATGACAATGAAGTGAATGCGCAAATTGAATTTCAAGCATCTGAAGATAGCAGCAAAATTCCTGCCATTTTGCCTCCCTCCAGATTAATGATGCCTAAACCATTAATGTCTTACTATAATTACTACCAGCGTTTAGATTTACCTTCAGCAGCTTTAGGAAGACCACATCTTGTTCATACTTTTTCTACAGGTGGTAATATGTTAGTATTTGTTCCTTTTGTTTCTTTTGTGAAGCATTAAAGTTTTTGATAATCATATTGTTTAGTTAGCTCTATTACAATTAACTTCTCTCTCTTACCTTTTTGTAGATCAGTTGAAGACTTATGGTTAGCTCACATGAAACTTCTATTTAGAAATTTTACTCATAAGTGGACTCTTAGTGCTGCTCATTCTTCTGCGCAATTTGACCAAACCTATAATTCTTTTAAAGACTTGGCAAAAGTCAGATTTTATTGCCAGGTGAGTTTTGGGTCTCCCTTAAATTTTCTTGTACTATTTTTTTTTTTAACTATGAAAAATGTGATATTAGTTGTAATAAATTTTCATTTTTTTTTTTGTTTATATAAATTTAAAAAATTTCCTCGATGCGAATATGACAGTGAAATTTCTAAACTAAATGTGTTTTTATTTTTATATTTATATATTTAACAGAACTGTTTAGATGGTTGGACAAGTATGTTTGGAGTTGTTGTGTTTTTTTATTCATGGAACAAAGAGAAATCCTGTGGACAGATTTGGTATCAGGTCTCTGGACAAAAATGTGGCAAATGTAATCCAGATACCTTTGAAATGCCTCTTTGGTATCCAGAAGAAGCTCAAAAGGTAAGATGTATCTAAATACATTTTTGAAATTCTAAAGTAATGTATTTGTAATTTTTATTTTTATTTCAACTCGTCATAAGAACGTTTTAAAAGAATTTTTTTTTTTTTTTGTGAAATTTCTAAAACATTAACTTGAAAATATTTCAGTTTAATATTTTTAAGTTCAAGGTGAATTTAATCGTTTGCAAATTTTGTTCTTTAACAATACATGTAATAAATGCTATTTAACAATAGACAATAGCAGTTAAAAAAAATTGGTAAAATTTAATTGGTTAGAACCTTAGTCAAAATTTCATTCGCTTAATACAATTCATATTAAAAGGCTTTTGAAATACTGAAATGATCCCTAGAGCATATTGCATTCTTTATATGAAAATATATTGTGTGCGCATATTATTTTGGTGCTAATTATTTTTGTTTTATTTTCGTTGAAATGATGCAGGCCTGATTTTTTTCAGGTAATTACCAATTTGTATTATGAGATCGCATCTCGTTTTTATGGACTAAGGACACCCCAACATATACGTACTCGACGTCTTGGGCAACCTATTAACCAGCATAATAGATCTCTCTGTGAAGGGTGTACTCATGGGCTATGTAAACAGGATGCGTCAAAGGCCAGCTTGCCTTGCGACCCTCAAAGATCTGCCAGTTTTAAGCAGTCATTATATGGCTTATCGGACGTTACATGCTACTCAAATGTAAATTCAGATTTTGCTCCTTTACCCTATAATTTACCGACTGGAGGTACTCCATATTTTTCTACTCATTCCACTCCTTTTCCTATTTCAAGTTCTATACCTTATTCTCCACCTGTTCATCCAACTCCCCCATCATATATTCCAAATTCTGCTTCTTATTTTGACCCCATGTATCAATATCCTCCCTTTAATTACGACTTATCTTACTATTCAAACTATGTTCCTCAAATGACTCTTTGTTATCCTCTTCTAAATTACTAAATAAGAAAAATAAATTTATATATATAAAGTGGCAAATTTCTAAAAATAGTAGCAAGTATTTAAAGTTTAAAACTTGAACCGAGCCACACCACTTAATAACAAAAACAGTTTATAGCTTGAAAGCCAGAAGCATTTCGAGTGCAAATATTTTCTTGTAAAATGATATAGTACAAATATTGATTAACCTTTGCATAATATATTTATTCTAGGTAATGTATTGATAAATTTGCATAATAAATTTTTCTACCTTTAATATATTTTATATTTTGTTGACTGAATACAGTTTGTTTCTGTTATTTGGTTCAGCTGTATAGTTTTATAAATTATATTTTTATTAAAATATTGTGATAGAGTATAAGTATTTTTAGCTTAATTTTAATGTTTTATTATATGTAGTAGATTGTATTTATGTGTCAATCCAAATGAAGTTGTACAACGCTTGTTGCTTGACCATTTTTAAAAATAATTATTTTGCATACTGTTATTGTTATATGCTGACAGTTAAAAACAAATTTTTTTTATTCACATTGGTTTCAGCAGGGTGGCCAATTTTTTGGGTATTTTTAATTTCATTATATTTGATAATTAGTAGGACAAATTCTCAAATATTGTAATGTTAAGCACATTGTAAGGTATAACTTTGGTAATTTATTTTTGCTTCTGAAAATATAACACATAAATTTTTTTCAATTTTGAATCAAAATCGCTGAAAATGTTATACTTGTTGTGATTTTTAGGGGAAGGGGAGGCAATTTATTTAAAGTTAAAAATATTTGGGAAGTTACAGATATAATAATGGTTTAATTTGAAAAAAATTTAACTTTAAATCTTGTACACTTTTTTTTTTCTACAGGATGTTCAAAAATTACTTTTCAAAAATTTCCCAATTTTAGAACTCGATATTTCTGGTAGGCAAATATATAAAAGTTTTAAATTTGCGGACATTAAAGCACCCTATTACAAATAACTACATGTAATATATTTAATTGGGGACTCAAGTGGCCTAAGAAACGCTTTGTAATAGTAAAAAAATTCATTATAGGATATATATAGCTATGAGCTAATTACTTGCCTTAACATATTTTTTTAGGTAATTATGGCATTAGTTATGCTTTAAAATGTAAAGAATCATCACATAAAATGAAAATGTGCTAAGAAAATTTAGCCCTTCAAGGAAGGTTTCGATTTCCGAAGTTAAATTTGAACATAATTTCATTAATTTTCATCTAATCTCTACTAAATTTAAGGCATTATTGGGTTCTCAAACTTAATTTCTCGAGCATTTTACTGTTTCAAGTTTATCCCTCTTCTAAACAATGTCAAAAGCAGGGGGGGAAAAGTTAGTCGGTTTGTTTTCTGAAAAAAATGAAAATTTTCATGCTGAAAGGGAAAATTTGCTATAACTTTAATTATCTGTTCCGTATTAAATTAAAAGTAAATAGAATTGGGCGACTTGTATATCTTTTATTTAAAGCATTTTCTTGTATAAACAACTATTTATTGCTTACTTTTTTTTTTTATAAATTTAAGATGTGCAATTCCCCAATTCTATATACTCTCAGAATTTCATATAGATGGGATGATTAATAAGTTATAGGAAATATTCACTTTCGACATGAAATTTTTCAACTTTTTTCAGTAATTTTTTGGAAACTAACCCATAAATTTTTTTCTCCTTTTCATGTTGTTTACAAGAGGCATAAACGTAATTTTTTTTCATTGAAGTCATCACCCTATGGTAGGTTTTTATATATATATACTGGCAATTGGCACTAGAGAACAACGGTTAGACACGCAGAAAAACACTAAAAATTAAAAATTTTAGGACTCTCCTAGTAATACCTTTTTCTTTTTATTTCATATAACTTGGATGAAAGCTAATAGAATTATGTTCAAGTTTCACTTTCATAATTTCCTTTCAGAATTGAAACCTTTCCTGAAGCACTTGCTAACTTTTTTTTTTTTTTGAACACATTTTCACTGGTACTATTTGATGATTGTATACATTCTGAAGCTTAGTTCATACTATAAGTATACAGGAAAATGTATTAAAACAACTAATTAGCCCATAGTAATATATATGTAATGATTTTATGATTTTGAAAGGATGAATCTCTAAACGAATCGAGCTCTTAACTCAATATTTTACTAGAATTTACTTATAATAGAGTAGTTTAATGTGTGTAAATATCCGATTTTCATATATTTGGCGCCATATAGATATAAAGTTCTAAACTTAGCAAATTTTTTATAGTCGTTTTTGAACACCCTGTAGAAAAAAAAGTGTACAAAACTTAAAATTTAAATTATTTTAGATTAAACTATTGCTATAGCTTTATCTTCCTCAATAATTTCACTTTAAATAAATTGCCTTTTCTCCTCCTAAAAAGTGCACCAAAAATAACATTTTCAGCGATTTTGATACCAAATTTTGACAATGTTGAGGGAATATTTTTAGAAACAAATTTTAATCACCAAAATTGTATGTTACAATATACTTACCATTACAATACTTGAGAATTTGCCCTAGGAATTACCAGAGCAGAGATAATGAAGTTAAAGCTAACCCCTATAAATGCCAATAATAATAATCATAAAAAAATTTCTTTTGAAACGTCAACATATAAGGTTAGCAGCATGCAAAATATAAATTGTTTAAATAATGGTCAAGCAACAAAAAAAATTATTTTTTTATTTTATTTTTACCACTTCGTATGCATTGACCCTTATAAAAGATTCTATTTTAAGGCTGTAGTAGAAACAACCACTTTTAGAATGGAAATTTTTTCCCTTTTTTTTTTTTTTTGTAGCAAGTTAAATATTTCTTTTCTTAAAGGATTATGTTAACAAGCTTTTATTATCCTTAATACCAGGGTGTATAAAAACTGTTTGAAAAAGCAAAAAATGATAGTTTATTTAAAAAATAAATAACTTTTTTATATTGTTTTTTGTAGCTTTAAAAGCAATATTTTAATATTTTTTTTCATTGTATGGCATATACATCATTTATATAAATGTTATAAGTTTTTGAACCAAAATATTTATAAACCATTTAATTTTAAAACTTTTTTCCACATTTCCTAAAGCCTATTTAGGATTATTTTCAATGGTATGCTTACGAGAAGCAGGGAAACTCCGAGATATTTCGACACAACTGAAGTCCAGGCCAAGAGATTTGTTAAAGTGTAACAAATTTGCGTCATTTGTTCATTAAGTCAGAGCAGTCTAGTAAGAGATGTTTTGTGTCGTCATTTGTTTGGGAAAGAAACCTTTGGCAGTGGGAGGAGGGTGCATTATGAAAAATAAGTTTCTATTACTGAAGGGAAGGATGTTACATTATGAAATTTGTTTCTATTTCTGAAGGAAAGGTTTATGCCCAGAGCGGAGATGGGGCAGCATTACTCTTGATTGACAGTCAAAAGTTTGTTCTACATAGGGTATTTCAGGTAGGCGTCCTTGAAGTATGGTCATAGCTGGGTATGCGGAAATCATTAATTGGGTATGAATGTGTTTAATAATCGGGGTGAAGGAGGGTGTATATGTTAAAATATTACAGCGCTGGTGGTTTTCTTCCTTCTAGGTGCAGGTGGTGATCTAGTATAAAATTGACAACCCATGTCAAAATGGGATTTTATTGGGAGGATTATTTTATGTTCTAGTCATCAGATGGTATATGAGTATGGAGAGAAGGCGCCTGTTATTATCCTCGAAAGGGAGTATTAATTCTTGCGGTGTTGTTTTTGGTGAATAACCTGGAACATGGCATAGTGACAGAACCAATGTTTGAGGGATTTCTACGAGTCCCTCCGGGCTCTAGTGCTAAGTAGTGTGCATTGTCACATACGAATACTTTTAATTTTTCTGTTCACTCATTTTTCGAATTATTAAATCTTTCAATCCTCCTCCTCCTCCACAATTTATCTATTTTTTTTATTCCCACCCCTCGGTCCCTTTAAGCACTTGTACGTAGGTTGTCCTCCCTTTTCCCCCCCCCCCACCACAACCCCTTGGGCTATCCGATGCCTCTTCCCGCACGGATCTTCAGCTCACCTCACACTTTTTTCCCCGTGGATGAGGGTACAGGAGAAAAACCTGGCCGCCAATTGTAGGGAACCTGAGTCTCGGCTAACCACTGAGGAGGTTCTTCTGTACTTTGGTGTATAATCTCGGGCTTACGTGAAGATATAAGGTGCCGTGTGGTACACGGGGGATAAACCGGCGTAGAATTCTGGGAGGATCTTCACGAGGCCACATCCACAGCCTACCTTACGGGTTGGGCTCCGGCCTGCAACATTGTTGTGGGGAGAAGGATTACCCTTATGAAATACACGTTTTTCCAGCCCATCATGTTATTTACTTTTGCTTCATTTGTTTTATTGTTATAATTGCTCATCCATGGAGACGAAGTTTGTGGTTTAAACTTTTTATGGAAAGTATATTAAAGAAGACGCACTACTAAATCGAGGAGAGTTTAATAACAATTACCATCCGTCGGGTTCCCAGTATGACCCCACCTTGGTCCCTACTACTACTAGACCAGCAGGTACTTCCGCTTTTCTTCTTTCTTCTACACCTGAGGGTCCTTTGCATAACCAGCGATTCGTGGACAGGTATGCCCCAGGTGCCCAAACGGTCAGGGCAATCCCGCAAAGGTGCCCCCGGTCATAGTCGTTCTCATTCGTTTACTCCATATGCTGCTCCCCCTCCGGGAATGCCAGCTAACACATCATTCCGGATATATCACTTATTGCGATCCAATACCCCCATATCTCTTACTGAGCAAAGAACCATTCTTCTTAGCGATGCACTTGAAGAAGCTTTAGGAGTTGAAGACCCTCCAGTCACGTTGAGAAATGGGTTCCTTCTCGTTCAAGCTGCTACCCAGAATCAAAGTTCTATTTTGCCATCCTTAACGTCTCTCGGAAACATTCCTCTTATTTCTACTCCTGATGAAATAAGAAACACATGTAAAGGCACTATTTATTCTTTTAAACGGAAAGACGAAGGTACTGCTGTCATTTTAAGAAATCTCCAGCAGAAAAGATTTATCCCTCGTCGGGACTCTCCTGACACCCCAAATCCTCTTTTACTGCTGACCTTTAATACCCCTTATCCACCTTCAAAGGTGAAACTAGGGTTCACAAGTTGGTGTTCACACGTTTATCCCCCGACCCAGACGTTGCTTTAAATGTCAGCGGTTTGGTCGTCCTGAAAATACTATAGGGGACCGCAGTCTGCTGAGAATTATTTCACATTCCCTGTGAAATTGCACCACACAGCAAAAACTGTGGAGGACCCCACAGCGCTTCCTTAAAATGTCCGTCTTACCTGTTCGAACAGGAGGTTTTGAATATATGTACTATACATAAATTGAACAGGAGAGATCTTTGTAGATCTTCTAACATTTTTTTCCCCCTGGGATGCCTTAACACCGGATTCCCTACCTATGAACGCTTAGATACGCTTCCTGTATATATTTCCTTTTGCTTCCAACTCTTATGGATCGCTTTACCTGGTCCCGCTTTAATTATTTATATGACAGTGATCATTACCCAATAGCTTTAAATGAGCTTGTACCGAGCCCAATGTTAAAATCCAACTCCAGCTGGCGTTATGGCCGAGCGGAGTGGGTCCTTTTTATAAGGCCACATATATCCCACTTTCTCCCTTCAATAAGCGGTTTCCGACTGTGGATGATGCCTTTCACTTCTTCCAGCAAGTCATCACAACAGCAGAAGCTTGCATTCCGTAATCTTCCGCAGGCAGGCAGGCGGTCGGCAACCCCTTGGTGGTCCCAAGAGTGCGCACAAGCTAACCGAGAAAAGAAGAAACTCTACAGACAATACAAAAGGACCCGAACCACCCCAAACATGATTATTTTCAAAGCTGCTGCGGCGAGATCTTCGCAAATTATTCGCCAAACACGTAAACAATATTTTCAAACTTATATTTCGACTGTCAACTCTACAACTCACCTTCCTTTAGTGTAGAAAGTTGATAAGAAAATATCTCGTCGCTCCAACAACTCGCCCACAGTCCTTCGCTAAGGGTCTAATATAACTGACACGATCTCTGCTCTTGCAGATGCATTAGGTTATAGTTTTGCTAGCCACTCGAACTTTTTCCGCTATCCTGAAGCCTTTCAAAAATTGAGAACTAACCCTGCACTGCCAAACTTTTCAACAGTGAAAGGGGAAGATCGTACCTATAACCATCTTTTTACACTTGCAGAATATCGATCGTACATTATGCTCCGTCATATTCACTCCTCTGCATCAGCGTTTTTGTTGGATCTGGATCGAATCTTCTTTTCCATCTATTTGGACTACAGCTTTTGTAATCCCTATCCCCAAACCTGTTAAATATCTGAAATTGGCGGACAACCAAAGACCAATTTCGCTGACCTGTCATACCTATAACTAAATTTTATTTTTTTATTTTTTTATTTATTTTTTTTTTTTGTATTTTTTTTTTGTAAGACCAGGATTTAAAGATTTAAAGGGCTGTGTGGAGACATGGCTTCGAAACTGGAAGTCTCTTTAGACCGGCAAAATATTCGTAAAATAGTAAGCGGAGAAGCAAAATAATAAGCTTAAAAATTGCTTGAAGGGATGCTTCATGCATTTAAAGATGGATACTTGCACAAGGGCGAAGGTAAATTATTTTGCCATTAATATTAGATATGTGGACGAAGATGAAAACAATATTACTAAAGCGTTAGCAGTAAGAGATACCGAATCGCAGCATTTCTGCGAATATTTCCAACTTGTTGAAGTTTTAAAAGAATTCGAAATTCATAAGAGGCAAGTGCCTCATCCTTTAGTTACGGGTAAAGCATCAAACTTGATCAGTACGATTGAAAAATTAAATAAGGACAATGGGAATGAGGAACAGGAAACTGGCCATTGTGATACTGATTTTATTGAATGCCAAAATGAAAAAGTAATAGTTGATTTTTAGAACGAACTTAGTAAAACTATGAAAAAGACTGTTCTGATGACCTTAACATTGTACGCATAAGGGGTGGAGTTTACGCCACTTTACAGTTAGCAGTGCGTGATGTTCTCCGCGATATTCATACGGCAAATCTTACAAGCAAGGCAAGACAAAAGCAACAAGTACCCCAAAATTAATTGAAGTTTTAAAGCGTCAAGGTGGAAAAGTGACAATCTTAGATCAAGAGACAAGAAAGGGGAGTACATACCTTATGCTCGAAACGCTTCTGCAACTTAA
>JABUQX010129283.1:25000-26312 GCA_015478945.1 Trachelipus rathkii
ACATTGCATTAAGCTATTGGAACCATTTGAAGAAACTACCAAAAAAATTCAGCGCCTTACAGCTTTCTGTCTCTTATGTAATACAATTAATCTCAACGCTAGGAAGCATTTGAACAATCTTCAAAATGAAAATGATGACGGTTTTAAAAAGAATGAAGATTAATTAACTGAGCTTGAAAACAAATTGGTTCTGTGGAAATTAATGACCATCATGCTATTGCAACTTACTTAGATTCCCGTTATAAAGGCAAGTTTTTTTTTGTAACCAATATTAGAACAAGTTAAATCGTTACTTTGTGTTGCAGTTGAAAAAACTTCAATCCGAACAGTCTATTAATTCGCCACCCATTAAAAGGAAAAAAAACAAATCTACAGAACAACACTTCTACAAGTAAATCAATACAGTTCAATTGGAAGAATTTCTACGCCAGTAGTGATGAAAGAGGGACACGCATTATCAAAGATGCAGTGCAAATGATTGAAAACTAAAACCAAGCAAGAAAAACGAGTAGATTCAAATGATGAATCCAATTCAGTTGGTGGAAAGTAATCAAATGTGTATCCACGCTGAGTAAACTTGCAGGAAAATACTTGGCCTGTCCTCTTAAGTTAGCCATCCCCATTGAAGGAAAAAAAATGAAATATAAAGATCCAACATCTTCTACAAGTAAATCAATATAAACAGATTTCAACTAGAAGAATTTCTACAGTCCAGTAGTGATGCAGAAACACACGCATTATCAAAAAATGCAGTGCAAATGATTGAAAAACTATCACCAGAACAAACGAAGATACAAATCATATGACGATCCTATCAGTTGGTGAGTGTTAATTAAGCGAAATGCAAAATGTTTAACCCACACTTAAGTAAACTTGCAAGGAAATACTGGCCTGTTCTCCAACTAGTGTTCCAAGTGAGAGAGTATTTAGCAAATGCTGGGCTAATATATGATAAGAGAAATAGACTCTCAGAAGAAAAGGCAGAAAAATTGATGTCTCTCAAGACACACGCTTCCCATATTCGAATTCATACTAAGTGCAAGAACTATATTATCATGTAAATCTAATTTCATTAAGGTCGGAGGTTAGGGAAAGAGGTTGATGGGTCCATTTGAGTTGGGTCCCATCCCGCACCCTGGTAACAATTATATTAATAGATTGTGGCTAAAACTCGATATATATATATATATATATATATATATATATTATATATATATATATATATATATATACTATATACTATATATATATATATATATATATAATATATATATAATTTATTAGTATATATATATATATATAATATTATATA
>JABUQX010129284.1:0-24157 GCA_015478945.1 Trachelipus rathkii
CTTCGTTCGGTCCTCAAATTTTGGGTGTTTAACCGTTTTCGCATTATGCGTGAAACGCTTTCGCGTTTTCATTGCATAAACTTCATATATATATATATATATATATATATATATATATATATATATATATATATATACATATATATATATATATATATATATATATATATATACTATATATATATATATATATATATATGTATATATATATATATATATATATATATATATATATACTACTTTACTATATATATATATATATATATATATATATATATATATATATATATATATATATATATATATATATACAGTATATATATATATATATATATATATATATATATATATATATATATATATATATATATATATATATATATCTTTTATATAATTCACTTTCTTCCTAACTTTTAAAAATAATTTCTCTTTGAACTGCCTGAGCATGTGTAATATAAGTTTATTCAAAACAATTTTTCTTAAAAATAAAACCATCAATAAAATCCCTCCTTTAGCGATGTCCTTAGATCCATTTTTATTATTTTTAAAGCAGAAAATAAGCTCTCAACATTCACTTGCATAGGAGGCAAAGCTGTAATTGTGCAAGCGGCATCTTGCAAAATTTTAGGATAACAATTGATTCTCTTTAACTGGTAACTTTGATTTCCGGTCGATTTTCATTATTCCATCTAATGACTTATGGAATTCTATTTTTTCTAAAAGATATTTAGGTTGAATGTCTTTTACTAGTAGATTGTCTTTAGTTTTTCAATCGCTTTTCTGCATGACTCCAATTTTCCCATTATCTGGCAAATGTGACTACTTCATCTTCATCTGACAAAATTATACAAGGGAGGATTCCTGAACTGCTGAACTATCTGATTCCGGCCCAGATTTCTGTTCGATAGCGTTATTCATTTCAAGTCCTAGTTTTGCAAAGAACACTCCTAGCTTTAAATATCAGGATCTTCAGTTCTGGAAAGATTCTAAACAAAGATTGTCGACAAAAAATATTTTATTTTCAGTTAAAATTTTTTCCCTTCTTTTCCGGGAATTTATTTGTGATTTGCTAAAATCCGTTCTCTATAAAAAATTTTCTTGCAGTCAAGTCTTCTGATTGAATATTTTTTGTTGTAAAGTATGGGTGTTTTAATAATTCTTCGAGTGTTTCGATTTGTTGTTCCCACTGACTGTCGGAGAGAGAAAGTTCAGAAGTACCAGCAGCCATCATACTACTACTATAATCTTTTAGTTGCAGAAGCCTTTAAACTTTAGAGCATAAGACATGTACTTCCCCATCTTGTCTCTTGACCTAAGATTGCCACTTTTGCAGCTTGATTCTTTAGAACTTCCATTAATTTTGGGGTACGTGCTGCTTTTGCTATTTGTCTCGCCCTGCTTATAATATTTGCTCTATGAGTATTGTGGAGACCATCACGCACTGCTAACTGTAAAGTATGTGTGCAATGTTAACGTTATCGGAACATTGTCTTTTCATAGTTTTATCAAGTTCATTCTGAAAACAACTATTACTTCTTCGTTTTGACATTCAATAAAATCAGTATCACATTTACCAATTTCCTATTCCTCACCCTCATTGTCCTTATTTAATTTTTCAATCGTACTGATCATGTTTGATGCATTATCCGTAACTAAGCTAATTACTTGTCTCTTGTTATTTCGAATTTTTTAAGATGTCAGTAACAAGTTCTTGAATATATTCGCTGAAATGTTAGGTTTTTTTTCTTTTACTGCGTTTTAAATATTGTTTATCTTCGTCCACATATATAAAATTATTGACAAAATAATTTAGCTTTGCCCATGTGTAAGTATCCATTTTAAAATGCACAAAGCGTCCCTTTATGCAATTTTTAAGCTTATATTTTTGTTTAATTTTTTCTTCCTAAGAACTATTTTACAAATATTTTTCCAGTCTAAAAGGGACTTCCAGTTTCTAAGCCATGTCTCCACACAGTGCTTTAAATCCCTGGTCTTGCAAAAAAAACTAATGGGTCACATCTTTAACACCCATTATAATCAATTGTATTTTGAATTTTTCACTTAACATAGACCCAGAACAAGTTTATGGCAACTGAAAAGTTTCCACTTTAGTCTCAGTTTTGAAATTAAAGGTTTCTCCTGATTACCTTTAACTTCACCTTTCTTTTTAACAATTGCAGCAATGTCTGGATGATAGCGTTTTAAATGTCGCATTAATTTAAAGGATCAATGAGTAACTGGTAGTTAGGTAGACTCTTTTGTGCATGATGGAACTGACTGTTTCCCATCAACTGTGTTAACTATTTCATATTGACAAATGAAAGTATTTTTATCATCAAGAGTGAGTAATATATTCAAATACATGGGGTGTTTTCGATTTTGGTTTAGTTAACATGATATTTTTCTAAGGATATTAACCTTTAATTAATTAAAGTTATCTATATAGAAGTCCGAACCTTTTTATTATTGAATAATAAATATACATAATCAAATTTCTGGAAAAAAAAGAGAACATATATATATATATATATATATATGCTATATATATATACCCCTATATATATATATATATATATATATATATATATATATATATATATATAATATATATATATATATATATATATAACAATAATAACTATATATATATATATATATATATATATATATACATATATATATATATATATATATATATACTTAATATATATATATATATATATATATAACAATATATATATATATATATATATATATATATATATATATATATATATATGCCTATATATATATATAACACCTGTAGTAATAAAATTAGTAATTACTTAATTTTGTTGCCGAACCAGACGGCCTCTTTTTTTGCGGCTCCGACTCCGGCTCCGGCTCCAAGTTATTGTTCGCCTCCGACTCCGGCTCCGGCTCAGATCCCCTAAAATTTCGCCTCCGCCTCCGGCTCCGGCTCCAGTCCCTCAAAAAGTTTCGCCTCCGGCTCGGCTCCGGCTCCACCCAAACCTTGCGGCTCCGGCTCCGGCTCCCGGCTCCGGCTCTGCAGCCCTGCCCCACTCAAGACATGGGCTGGGGACCGGGGAGAGGCTGTGTAATGGCTAGAGGTGAATTATAGCTATTGCTATAAATGGGAAGACCATCCAATCGTACTGTAGCCTCCTTAACCCACTTCAAAACCATGGTCTGCGCTTTGCAACAGGTGCCTTTTGATCATCGCCGAAGGAGAGCTTGGAGGTGGAAACTAGGATGATGTCCTTGTCCCTGCGGAGCGAGCACCTCATGTGTTCCTTATTCCTCAGTATTCAGATCCCTGCTTTCTCAGCCTTGTCCCATTTAATAGAAAGTTCCCGCCACAATCCTGCATATTGGCCGTTAATTGAGGTTGTGACTCCTATTTTTAATTTCCTCGGCTTCCCTTTGCGAATGGTTTTGCGGTTTATGCGAAATGGGTTTATCCGCCCCTTGCTGTCTATTTCGGGATACAGTCCTTAACCAAAGCTGAGGCACATCCGGCGAAGTTGAGGGGTCCTTTTATGTCCCATAAGGAGACCCACAAAGTCTCGACACCTGTTTACATTGATGGCTCCAAGACGGATGGCGGAGTGCGAGCATCAGCTGTCCACTCAAATCTCGCCATTTCCCACACCCTGCTGCTCTATACGTCCATCTTCTCAGTTGAGATGATAGCGTTGGTTATAGCTGTGGGCGGAATTAGCAAGCTCCCACTCTAATTAATTATACCATCTTCTCGGACTTTAGAAGCGTTCTCTTGGCATTGCTTGACCGGCCAACAAGAAATTCTTTGGTTTTAGCTGTACAAAAGTTCATCAGATCTGTTCAGTTGAAGGTAAGAGGCATTGACTTTTCTGTTGGGTGTTCCGGGGAACGAGTGAGCTGACACACAAACCAAACGTGCTGCCACTGGCAGGGTAGCTAAGATACGAGACCTTCCACTGGATATACTGTTGGAACATCTCCCTGTAACGGATTTTTACTCGATTATCCGTCAGGGTTTCCTCCTGTTGGAAGACGTGTTGGTCAGAGTTAATGTTAAACTCCTCATTGGTCACTGGCCGTTCACTTACAAATGCAGTCGCCGCCAGGAGGTGATTCTCGCCCGTTTACTAATTGGACACACCATTATCTGGCATGACCTTCACATGGTGAGAGAGGATCTCCAGCCTGTTCGTTTTGTTCTTCGTGTGATCCTCATACTATCGCCTACATATTTGTAGGTTGCGACGCAATCTCAAACATCCTTCTTAAGTTCTTCCCTGACATACTTACAATTCCTTTCCGGAATCGCCTTGCTCATATTTTATCTGACTTCCCTCACTTTCGAAGTGGCAAAGTTTTTGCTTTCCTCCATGAGCTGAACATCCTTTATAAAATTTAAACATCTTGGCACCGTTTATTTTTCTCGTTTTGTGTAGGAACTTCCTCTGTTGGTAGTTCTGCTAACACAGTATTGCAACTTTTTTTTTACATGCAGTGGTGGTCCCTGCACACATACTCTAACATAAATTGTATTGTACAAATTATTGAGTGAATTCGTGCTTGCCAGTAACTTCGACTGCTCTTGTGCATTCCTCACAAGGATGGGGTCTTCATAAAATTAGAGAGTTTCATGCTGTTAATATTTCATGACAAAATTGTGAAATTTCTGTCCTACCAATAATTCTCTCCATATAAAAATAATTTTTTTCTGGTTCCTCTTCCTCCCACTCATTCATTACTCTACCATAAGTGATAACTCTATAACTCTATCTTTGCTCCTTCCTCTTGTTTATTGTAACGACTCCACAGGTGTATTACCTTCTGTTAAGTCTGAATTTGTTGCTCAAACCTTTGCCTTTAATTTCACAAAGATGATTCCTCTTCCTCCAATTCATCTATGCCTAACCTTAATCGAGGAGCGAAACTTTTGCCTTTGAGTCTGATTCGTTACCACATGCGCTATGCAAGTGATTTCTTCTGTCTTAATCTTAATACTATGAAGGGGTGCATTGTCCATTTACGCCATCCATTCCCCCTTTGATTCTCAAAACTTATTCTACCAAGCTTACCCCTTAACTTGAAAGACTCTTTTGTCTCTGTTTGTCAAATAAAAGTTTTTTGATAGAGTCTCGATCCAAGCTTTATTCAACAAATTTTTCCCTTTTGGTATTTATTCTTTTCTCCGGAACCATTTTTCTCATTTACACTTTTGGTCTTCTTCAAACTTGTTATTTCCCTTATGACTTTTATTATTATTTTATTTATATAAAGACTTGTGTGTTAAAAGGCCAGAGACCTACATGATGTCCACCAGAGTTGGAGAAAACTAATTCATTTGTCAAATTAATGGCCAACATGACTCGATTCCCGGCGTTCGAAAGTGTGCAAGTCGATGGAAGAGTGTTCCAGACTTTACCAGTGGAGCACATGTGAGAATGAGCACAGCGGTTAAGTCTGGGGTCAAAGAGGTTGACAGAGGGTGAATGAGAGAGAGTGGAGTTGCATGAGCTCTCCAAAGGAGGAGGTGTACAACTTGAGTGTTGAGAAGAGCTGTTGTGTCCTTTGGAAGAGAGAGAGAGAGAGAGAGAGAGAGAGAAGAGGAGAGAGAGAGAGAGAGAGAGAGAGAGAGAGAGAGAGAGAGAGAGAGAGAGAGAGAGAGAGAGAGAGAGAGAGAGAGAGAGAGATTATGCTGAGTATGAAGGAAGTGGGTTTTTGAGGCATTGAAAACAACCATGTTTTCTTTGCCCCAATTAGAGATACGAGAAAGATCAAAGATGGGTTGCTCCAAGGCCACCTTTCTATCATAGAGTATTTGCCGTTTTTGTGGTCAGGTTCGTCTTTCAAATTGAAACCAGTAATAAAGGACTTGCTCTAGCAAATAATGCATTTAGGAATTGCTAATTTGGTATAGTAAGTTGAAACAACAATAATCAACAACAACAACAACAACTGTAGTGTTACACAATTTTAATATTCCTTATTTGCGAAAGGTGTAAATTGGCTTAAAATTAATATTTGAAAAGTAATTGTTTTATATCTAATACGCATTCTTATAAAATATATAAACTTTATGCTGCACACATATTATAATTATTTATTATTATTGTTTTGTACAGAGACTCCTTGGCGATGCCGGTGAAGAAGAAAAAGGTTCCAAAATGAAAAGTAGTTCAAGAAGCAGACCTCAAACGTCAGTAACGCTTGATCAAACCATTAAAAAGAGTCATCTGGAAAAGTTAAGTTGCAGATTTTGTAATTTTAGTTTTGAAAGCAAAGATGAGTTGAAAAACCATTTAAAAACACACAACAAAAGAAAGTTTAAATGTGACCATTGCAATTTTGAAAGTAATTTCAAATCGAAGCTAAAGAGACATTTGCTAATTCACAGCAATGAAAAATTGTTTAAATGTTTTGAGTGCAGCTATGAATGTAATCAGAAAGAAAACTTAAAAATCCACTTGCTAAATCATGAAAATATAAAGTTATTTAAATGTTCCGAGTGCAGCTTTGAATGTAATAAGAAAGGAAGCTTGAACTCTCACATGCTAAATCATCAAAATGTAAAGTTATTTACATGTTCTAAGTGCAGCTATGAATGTAATCATAAAGGATCCTTAAAACAACATATGCTAAAGCATCGAAATGTAAAATTATTTAAATGTTCTGAATGCAACTACGAATGTAATAGAAAAGAAAGCTTAAAAATCCACTTGCTAAATCATGAAAATATAAAGTTATTTAAGTGTCTTGAGTGCAGCTATGGGTGTAATCACAAAGGAACCTTTAACAAACACGTGCTTTTGCATCGAAATTTGAAGTTATTTAAATGTTCTGTGTGCAGTTATGAATCTATGCTAAAACACCAAAATGGAAAGTTATTTAAATGTTCTGAATGCAACTACAAATGTAATAGAAAAGATAGCTTAAAAAGACACATGCAAAATCATGAAAATATAAAGTTATTTAAATGTTGTGAGTGCAGCTACGAATGTAATCAAAGCTAAAATAAAACATAAGATCATGGAGATACATAAAATTTGTTTGGTGACTGCAAGTGCAGCACTATGGATGTAATATGAAAAGTAATTTAAAAAAACACATATTTAATAAGCATGGAATTATGTAGCAAGTAAACAACAATATAATTAATGGAGAGGTAAAGTAATGTTAAGATAAAATAAAGGTTTCGTCAGAGTCCGAATACTCCTCCACTGTAACCGTATCCTATTAAAGCAGAGAGACTGATAGAGGTTGTAAGGAATCTCTTTGAGCAGATATTGGAATGACTTTGGACTCGATTTTGTGCTTTGATGGTTCGGAATGAAAGACGGAAGACTCCTGCAGAAGACATCAGAAGAAATACATTTGAAATTAAAGAATTGAACTAGGAAGGGACTTGTAAATAAGTTTGTGTTAAATCGTTGAAACTATATTTTAACTCATTTAATATTAAAAATAAATTAAATATTTTCTATTGCACCAAAAATTTAAAAAATTTAGAAGTAATAAAAATTAATGAAATTTAAAATAAATAAATAAAGGCATTGCTGACTCCGTTGAATTATAATTTAATCCCTTTTATTTACAAACTAATTACGTTTATAACTTTAAATTAATTACACTTTTAGACAAAACTAAGACTGAACAACATGACACTCGCAAGTCGAGTGGTAATTCTCTTCTCTACTAATTATTATATCACGTAAAAATTGTAATTATAATATCTTTGCACAAAATTTAATAGTAAAAGAAAAAATAGTCTGAAAAAGAAACCAAAGTTTATATTAAAATTTATCCAAAGTAATCAAAATTTTAATTTTAAATGAGTGATGAATGGAAGTCTTCATCTTGATCACTTAGCAGTTCCTGTTAACTTGTAGATTTATAGTTCTCAATCGCGCCTTTATATTAAGAGTCTTAATCAAATTTATTTGCCTAGAAGTCACCGGTTGTGTTCTAAATTCTTTAAAGATTCAAAATTCATGACTCAAAAATTCTTTGATTTGAAGAAGCAAAAGTCAATCATTGTTATGAAATATAATCAAAACTAAGCTTAATTAACGAAGAAACATTCAAAGCCAATCTCAGTTCTACTTTGTAGGTTTTGATTTGACGCTAATTAACATATCAATAAAAAGATAAACTTGAATGTGAAAGAGAATCAATTTTTTGTTTAATATCGATTTACAAAATGTGTTGAAGTAATAAAATTTGTAATAAACTAAGTCATGTTATGAACAAAATTATCTAATTTGTGTGTAAGTCTCACTTAAACAAATTTTAATATTTACATAAATGCATAAGGCTAAGTTGCCAATTGCTAACAATAAATCAACTCTAAAGTTTTAATTAAAGTCTCGCATTTAAAAAGAATTTCGAAATTAAACTTCCTTGATATTCCGCACAAAAAAACATTAAATACATAATACATAATTTTTTCCCTCATAATGAGAGAGAAAAAAAAAACATTGTAATTTGTATCAAATATTTCATCAAGGGTCTA
Organism: Trachelipus rathkii; assembly: GCA_015478945.1. Classification (NCBI taxonomy): domain Eukaryota; kingdom Metazoa; phylum Arthropoda; class Malacostraca; order Isopoda; family Trachelipodidae; genus Trachelipus; species Trachelipus rathkii. The sequence continues at coordinate 8,507 of JABUQX010129284.1, forward strand.
GGAAGGGTTGGATTTTAGTTCATCTTTAGGGTTGCAGGGTGATTCCTTCTGAGTTTAATGGAGCAGTTCTTATCTATGGAGACATTTAACCAAACTGATTTGACCCAGTTTTATGGAGACATTTAACCAATAATAATTTACCTTCTCCAACTCATGCCATAGCATGAGAGGCAAAGACCTCGAGTGTCCATTGAGAGTTCTCACTAAATAAAAAAGGTTCAACTCCCACAGTTATTCATGCACTGAAAATTCCTTATTATTGGACGGACATAAAAAATCGTCAAAATAACATTTATTGAGAACGGTTTTGATGGGTGTTGGAACTTGGAAGTTGGGTTTGCTGAGAGTTGTGGCAGATATCAAAAATCAAAGCTAAATTTTTAGATTATAACATTTGACTAATTTAAGTTTCAATTATTTCGACAAAAGTTTAGGACTTGGTCTCAAAATATCAACAAAATGTTTTTTCTTCAAATGAAAATACGAAGCAAACCAAAATCGAGACAGAAAGACGATCGAAATAGACATTTTAGAATTTGGAATAAAAATCTCCATCTTTCTTTTTATTTGAAACATCAGATGGAATCCAAGGAAAGTTATGTCCAAAGTTTCCCTTCCAAAATCGAAACCTCCCCTTGAGTTACACTGTGCCGCAACAAAGTTTTAGTTCATTATTTGTGTTGGTCTTATAGGCAAAGTATTCCGTATTACTGGAATTTGTGGTGAATGCTTTGCAGTCACGAAAACATGACATGTTAGAGTATTCGAATCACATAAAAAGAATATTAGCAGTTGTGAAAGTTCATCATGATACTGCTGACGTTGTAAGCCAAGTTTTATTTGCCACTGACCACAGAACTGCTGTGAGTATTGGAGTAGACTAACATTCCAAGGACCGCAAGACTAAAACAGCACCCATCAAAAAAGCCAGTTTCAACTCCTTGGGGATTTTGGAAAGCGATTCAATTTATCCCTTAAACTCTTTTACAAGCTTCTCTGGAGCAGCGATTTTCTGGTAAGTTTCAATTTCACAAAGTACTATTATATCCTATTTAACATCTATATCAGGAGAATATGAGGATCTTTCTGTAATGAAAGCAGCTCCACTAACTCTTAGAAACAATGGCATCATTGCTTGTTTGTATGATTATGAAAGGTAAATGGGAGTTTCTCACCTTTCATTTTTGCTGATACGATGGATTTATGCATTTATTATTGAATTCGTTAGGATTGTATTATTTCAGATTTCGTTCATTATGCTATCAAATATGACAAATTTTGTCGTTCCCTTTGAGAAGTGTTCTAATTGGATAGAAAAAGTCCTTCCTCCGAAAATTTTTCTACTGCCCTAGATGCGCTGTGTTATAAATATTTTCTTTATAAACACTTTCAGAGGATATATCATTGTTGTTTTAAACAATAACAAACCACCTATTAAAAGTAAATGAATTTAATGGAATTTTGATCTCTATAAAATATTAGTTTAAGTATCAGAAAATAATTGAACTATCTTTAAAAAAATTTGTTTGATCAAATTTTAAATTGAGGTTTTATTTTATTTTTAAATTTTTCCATTATTATAAACTTTTTTTTTTGTAGGGGGATAGGGTAAGTCGAATTTACTTCATTTAAGTATTATCTTTTTAGTTCTGGAATCTTCATTTTAACCAGACTTATTTTTCTGTGGTTTAAATTTAAATGACAAAAATTTTCACAAAATAATGAATAAGAAAGGCAAGTAATGGACCCATAAGAGGATCATCTCGGGCGCAATTATTGAGGTTTTACCTGAGTGCGAAATTTCCATTTCTTGTTATCTCTTAAATCCACTTGAAGTTCTAAAACTCTACATTTCCTCGTACCATACTTCGGCGTTTTTTACATATAATTGATTCGCAGAGAAATTAAAGATTTCCAATGGTTTTCATGTCTTTTGAAAATCTTTACTTTTGCATCCTTCTTAGATCAAATATTGTATTGAAAGTGCAATGCACTTTAAAACACTCCAGATAATACCCATTAACTTTATAATCCATTGTTTTTTAAGTTGATGTATTTCTTCCTCCAAGAATTTTACAACTTAAATAAATTGCTTTCATCCATTAATAATTAAATCTTCAAAAAATTATTTTCAATGAATTTTTGATAAAGTGTTCGTGTGCCAAGTTTATTTGAATAGAAGAGAGTAAGTGAGAGGCGCAAACTTTAATTGCAAAAAATTGGTGGACATACATGTGGTTTTAAACATCACTTAATTTAAGAAAACTTTGTCCCTACCCAGCAATACAGTTTTGTACTGTTAGTTCTGTTATAAAGTAACTACAAGACTCTCATAAATGCATACCGAAGGCACAATAAAATGTCACGGTTTCTTTCTATTGAATCCCTCAATTTTGAGATTTCAAAAAACACTAACCATGTTCTTAACTTGTAAACATGGATATTTTTTTTTTTCTCTCTCTCTCTTCTCTTCTTTTTCTCTCTTCTTCTCTCTGGTTCTCTCTCTCTCCTCCTTCTTCTCCATTGTGATCTTCTCTCTTTTCTCTCTCTTCCTCCCTCATCCTCATCCTCGTCTCTCGCTCTCTCGTCCTCGGTTCATATCACTCCTTATAATTCCCCATATATTATCATCTTATATATATTATATATATATATTACATACTCACTCATATTATATATTATATATATTATATATATATTATTATATTATACTCTATTTTTCTATATAATTCATTTTTTTCAATCCACTCTCATCCTCTCTCTCTCTTCTCATCTATTCTTCTCTCTCAGTCTTCTCTTCAACATTCTTTCATATTGATTCTTTGGTCTATCTTTCTTTATTATTCTATCTCTCTTCATCTCTCTCTCTCATATCTCTTATATTCTATATATATTCTTATCTCTCTCATATGATTCTATTCTTCAGTCTCTCTGATATATCTCATCTCATCTCTATCTTATCTCTCTCAGTCTCTCTCTCGTCCTGGTTCTTTCTCCAACCGGTAAGAGCGAGGAGTTTCGCATGCGTAGTCCGTTCTCCGCGGGTTTTCGAATCCCTAGTTTTTCCGGTTTCTTCAGGTTCAGAAATTAACCTAGAGAAGTTTTCCCCCCTTCCTTGATAGGCTAATATGCCCCCGTGTAGCTGCTGTCTCGGAACTTTTTAAAATAATCTCTCTATTAATATATATACTATTATACTCATTCTATATATATATATTCATATACTCATATATATATATTCATATATAATATATATATATCTTTCTATATCAGATCCATTATTTAAATACCTGACTCGCCTCTCATTTGCAGTCTCTCTCAATCTCTCTCTCGTCTAGGGAAATTAATACTGTGCTGCAGGAAAGCTTATAATATTGAAATAGTACGGCAAACATATTATTATTTAGTTTATTTATTTAATTTTTTATATGTTTTTTGTACATCTTTCATTATGGATTAATTCAAATTCAACACCTATTTATTTTATAGTAGTATATATTATATAATATAAATAAGTATATATTAGTAAATATAATATATATACCTATATTTTATTATACTATGTTGTATTAAAAAACAAACGAAGCGAAGATATATAAACTATTTATATATAAATTATATTATATTATATATATTATAATATAATATAATATATGAGTTATTATTAGTATATATATACTATTATGTATATTATTATAGACGTTTTATATGAGTATACAGTTATAGCTTACTAATTTAAAGAAAAATGATAATATCAATTATATTTTAAGGAGAATATAAAGTCTTGAGATTTCTTGACGTTTTACTCTCCTAAGATTTCTAGTTTACAAATTAAAAACTTAATACTTATTTATCATTAGATATTAAAACGCTACCCTGTCGACTGTCTCAAGCTATATAAAACACTTAAATAAACCTAAAATTCCAATAATATGAAGGAAGTGGAAGTAATAAACACTTAAAAGATCGCACGGGTTCAATAAACACCAAGTTGAAAATTTATAGGGGAAAATAATAATAGTTACAACATTTCTTTCTAAAAAGGAAATATATATATTACTTACTATAATATATATATATTATATATATTATATATAATAATTAGTAATATAGTAATAATTATATAATCATATTATATATATAATATATATCATAATTAATATATTATAAAAATAATAATAAATATATAAGTATATATTTTATAAATATTTTAGGATTATTATATTTTATATTATAAAATATAATTATATAGCATATACTAACAAAGAACAATATCATATAATTAATTAAATAGATAATATATATATACAAAATATAAAATATAAATATATAATACATATTATATATAGGAGTTATCTATTATTTAATTATATGGTATATATCTATTATATATTATATATATAATATGTATTATATATTTATTATATTTTGAATTAAAAATTATTAACTATATAAATATAAAATATATATATAATATATTATAAATATATATATAATAAATAGGTTAGACAAAAAAATAAATGACAATATATATAAATATATATACAATATATATAAAATATATATATATAATCGTATTTATAGGTATTATTATCCATATACCTAATATTATATATATATTACATATCCTATATTATATATATAATATACCTATTATATAGTATATAATATAATATATAATATAAATTATATATAATATTATTACTTAATATTAATATTTATATAATTTATAATATATTATATTATAAATGCTAACTTAATGCAGATACTCAAGGCAGTTTATCTGAGGTGAGAAAGATGTTTAGCGGTGGATGAGATTGTAGTAGGAAGATGATTTAAGAGAGGCTCTGACTCAATGTAGGATTTTAATTTATTAATACTAACGAAGCACAAATTGTTGTCCGTGCTAAAAAGTTAATGATTTCTAAAAGATGGTTTTTCTTTTTAGTTAAAAGTTAAGTGCAAGAATAAAAAATATTATTTCGCATGTAACAAATTTTAAAAGAAAGAAAGAATATAAAAAAGTAATAATATATTTAATAATTATATATTATATATAAATATATCTTTATTATATACATATTTTTAATAGTATATTCATGGTTTATTATTATAAGAAATATGATAAATATTATTAATAATAATATTATCTTTATTACATATTAATTAAATATATAATAACTATATAAGATTTTAAATCTATAATATTTATAATTTTGTCGATTTTGAAATCAAAAAAAGTTCACGTAAAAAATCAGTTGATTTAAAACATATGATGTTTTTCGTGCCAACCCTGAAAAAAAAATGTTTTTTTTGCAGATTTTCAATTTCAAACCCCAAAAAGGGTCTTGAAAATCGACCATTGCTCGGATTTGGGGTAAATATCAATATTTAGCTCCAACGAAAAAACACACGAAAACGACGTTTTCGAGGTCAGAAAAAGCTGCGGTTTGGTGTTTATTTAATCAAAATTATCTGAAAATTAAGAATTTGGGGTCCATTTTAAGATTGGGGCAAAATTGGGCTTAGACCGGAGCAAAAATAAGACCCTCCCCTCAAGAGGGTTTTCCGATTGGTTTTCACAGTTGCTGCAGTCACTCAACAGATTATCGTTGCAGATTTTTTGAACCATTTCCACCTACTAGTGGATTTTCTGGACCAACTCTTGGTGGATGGCAATACCCCTTTTCTCCGAGGGCAACATCCCTCCTTCTGCAGTGTAGGGAACATTTCCGCTGTTCATCCTCCCATTTCTTCTTCCCCTTCCTTTCTCTCTTGCAGAAGGACTTCTCATCTATTCACCACCCCTACTTTTCAGTTACTCCACTCAATCATTCAGTCCTCTGTTGGGCCTACATCGACAATCTACTTATAGCCTCCAACTCCGAAGAGGAACACAAGTAGCACCTTTCTGCTGTCTTCTCCAAACTAGACGAATAAGGTATCCGTATCAATCCGGAGAAGTCCCTTTTTGGTTTACCCTCCTTCACATCATTTGGCTACACATTCTCCTCTGAAGGTGTTCGCCCCCTAAAAGAGCGCGTTGCCACCATCCGTGCGTTTTCTTTGCCCGAGACGCAAAGCAACTGAATCAATTTCTCTGGATGCTGACTTACTTAAGTTTTACCCTAATCTTAGTACTAAGCTTTCAACCTGTAACGCAGCAAACTCTCCTTCGCCTTTTGATGAGCTCCTCCACCTGAAGAAAAGATGTATCTCGTCAAGGCAGTGGAGGGGGAAGAAAGATCGCATTGCTTTGGGTCGATTTCCTGCCCAAAACGCTCTCGTGGACGCTCCACTCTTCTTGTTTTTTGCCACACGGACTCAGCCAAAAAACTCGACTCCAGTTGAGCCAGCCTATTTGGCAGTCCTTAGGGCGTCCTGCAGCAAAACTGAATTGGTTCTTAGTCTCCTCTTGACTTCCTCTCGAAGAACTACAGCCTTCTGAAACCCTTACAGGCGCCTAATCCGATTAGATAGCACTGCTTGCAATAAGCTGGAAGCTCAAAGCTGCAATACTTTCTAGACAGGCCGGGGAATTTCCCCATTCTCTTTCGGGCCGATTACAAGCCCGCATCCATGCCATGCAAACGGTTTCAAAATGACGACTTTGCCTAGGCGGGAAGTGGGTGGGTGGTGGGGGGCAAGAGGGGGGAGGGTGGGGTAGGGGGGGGGGAGTAAGCTCGTGAGTTGGAATAGGGTGTTTCGCGCGTTTGCGACTATTGACCTATTCGTCACTCCCAGGTACGGATAATGATCATCGGCTGTGCCCTTTCCGTATAGTATCATCGCGATTGCCTTCATATCTTCACTCCTGCTTCAACCTACGAGGAACAGTGACTACTGCTATCATGTCCATCAGAGAATTCTCGTTTCTTCCCACAGGTCTTTCCCTCTGCGACTCAAGTGGATGTTTCTCTTTTTCCGGTATTCCCGAAGAACCTTCTCTTGACATGTCCTACTGTTAGCCTCCCGCGCCCTTCCGTTCTAATCTGCTTTCCGCAACCCGTTATTCTTGCTTCTTCAACCTCTCATTCATAGCGACCTCGGTTAATTTCCGCGGCAATCCGTCAAGAAAGTGGTTATCGTTACGGCTCAGCTTTGTGTGGTCCGGCTTGTAGTACCTGGGTCACGGGTTTAATATGGTATGGAACATAAGCATTCTTGTAGCGCTTCAAGGTGCATCGGCATCAAAGCTCCCTCTATGGAGTTTTATTCCCTTAGAGAAAACGTCGTTTGAGAGTAAAGTACACGTCGACATATCGGGTCCTAATTTCCTCCTTCTGATTGGGGCATCGACCATATTCACACATATCATGACCGCTTCATGCGGCTTGTCCGAACTATTCCCCTCTAAACGGCCCAATTTCCGGAGGAAGAGGGATTGCTGAAAGCCATTGCATACACGACTCAATTTAGGGAAATTAATGGGCAAATTGCGGATTCTGCTTCTTTCATAAATTCATCAAATTTCCTAAGGGGTTTTTCGAAGAAAGGGTTCCACACTCTTGCAATTTTCCTCACAATCGAAATGTATGATACTGGTGATTGTTCATAACCGAAACAAATTTCTAAAGTTCGTTCCTTAATAGCATGGTCCTCTTTATGGCATTTTGCGAACATAAAGTATCTAGATCCTCATTTTTATAAAAAATATTAGGTATTTTTCTTCAAATTTTTTTTTTTTACTACGGTTAGTCCGGGTATATGCTGAAAATGTTTTGTTGAGGTAATATTACGAGTAAACTTTTGTAACGTACGGAAGCCTTATGAAATTTGTTTAAGTTTGTGGGCGGCAACTTTTCCCGCGAAGGTACGGTGCTCACACACAAGAATTTCAAGATGGTCCCGAAAATGTATATTGGATTAAAGTACTATAAATATTTTTTAAATAGATATAAATTTAATTACTATATATAGCTATGTATATAGCTGCGTTTTACCCCGAATGCCCGAGTCGCAGTCGCGTGTGCAAAACTCGACTGGAAAACGCTTTCGAATTTGAAAAAAATACATTAACCAATAAGAGAACGAAGGAATTTGAGTCACCTGGAAACACGCCTGGCAACGACCGTCCGGATCAGGCTGACAACTCCTGCTCCAAACCACATACTCCCTTTTTTATATACTTATATGTTATCGATTTTATAAAATGATAGAAATATTAGTCCATCTCTTAAAATCATAAATTATACTAAAATATTTAACAAAACTTTTGGGCAAGGCGCCATTTCCGACACATGTTTGTAAAGAAATTTGTTTGTAAAGCAATATCCTTTCGTCACCCGCGCCGTTTATTAATATCCCCTAAATCGATGGACTTTAATCCACGGTGCGCCTGAGGGTCATGACGTTTTGACGGTTAAAGTAGAAGTGGGCGCACAACGGCAAGCTTCGGAAACGATTGCATGTTGCTGTTTCTGTGTGTTGCCCGCTTTCCGGACTGCACAGTCGGGCTTCGGGAAACTTTGTAGCTATATAATCATACATTAAAAGGCCATTTTTCTTTTTTTTTGCATTTTGGTATTTTTGTAACTTAGGTGCTAATTGTCTATAGCAGATGGAAGAAAGATGCACGATAATTGAATAAGAGTATTTTGGGGTCTTACGGAAACGTAAGTATATAATAAAAATAAGCCATTTCATTCCTTTTTTGCAGTTGTAGTTTTGGTACCTTAGGTGCCTAAATGTCTAAGCTAGATGAAAGAAAGAGCAACGATTACAATTGAAAAGACCGTATTTGATGGCTTAAGAACGTAAAGAAATTGGTTCCGAGTTTTTTGGCCGACTTTGCTTTTTGTCCAACGAGCAGCAAAAATCGTTAACCAAATGCCTTACTCGAACGTAAGGAGTTTTATTAACATTCTATTAAATGTTGCTATTTTTCCCCGGGGTGTTTGCTGAATTTTAGCACGTTCTTATCAAAAAATTTAAATAACATCAATATGGATATCGTGTAGGTCCGTCATTTGAATTTTTGACGATCAATAATTTGTTTTCATTTCAAGTAAAATCGGCTTCTATTAATCTAATTTCTACCTTAGAAATAGCCATAAACTCCAGCAAATAGTTTGAATCATTATTTAGTGTTAGTATTATTATGTTTTTCAATTTCTCCCTATTCCAACTGACGAGGCGCTTTCATACATTAAGCTTGATTCCAATGTGTTCTTGTAAACAAGAGGAATAAACCTAGTTTGCAAATATTTTTCAACAAATTTAATTGCACCACGAATTTAACGTGCAATTGGCACTGAAATTTTGTGGTAAAGCTGGGTAAGTATTTCTTATCAAGTGTAACCCTGACTTCCCTTTTCAAAATTTTATGCTCAATAACAGAAAGAGGTTTTACCAATCTCTAAAAGTCCTAATTATTCAAAATTTAGAGGTTCCCTATTTTCGGTTTGTGTTATATGTTGCTTACGAAATGTAGAGAAATGCTTGTGTTGCATTGGAGTTTGTGGTCAAACTTAGTTGCAAAATTGTCAAGAAATGTGTTTACGCGAAATGTAACGGCAAATTCCTTAATTCATCTAAGGTTACTCTGGTAATACTTTAGCTGTAGGTGGAATAAACTTTCAGAACATAACTATTACATTTTTAAAAACTATAAACTTATAATTCACAAATTATGGTATAAATACAATTTCTTTGAAAGTTTTTTTTTACCGACTTAGTCGTATTATATCTTCCACCTAATATCAGCATACTTTTTAATAAAAATATGATAAAATGTTACAGCGCGCTCCGGAACAAAAAATTGACTAATTTCGTGTCGTTTTTTTTTAGGGATAACACTATCGATGTTTTTTTTCTGAATATTCTTACGATTATTTATATCGACAATAAAGGCATAATTTATCCTTTCGTAATAATTATTTTACGATTATCAAACTGATTGTCATTGTAACCATAAGTGATAAACGGTTATATAAACAGTATGAATTGACATTGAATAATTAATTTTCAAACGTATTTATACCCTCAACTAATAATAAACAATAGTAATTTTGTTAAATACATTGATAATACTTGCTAACGATAGAATACTACAACTTACTTAAAGATTAATATGTAAAAAGTGCCTTCTACAAAAAATTTATAATATATAATATATATAATATATAATACATATATATATATATATAATATATTATTAGTACAATATATATATAAATAAATTACTATATTTGCTCATTAAATAAATATACGATATAATATAATGATTACGTATGATTATTAGAAATAGCTATATAAAATGACATTTTATATCTCATTATAAAATCTGTATGTAAAAGAGCATAAACACGTTGGATATATATTTTTTATATTAAGATAGTATATTTATATATCTTATATCATATTATAGATAAAGATAGCCATATGATATAATATAGGTAGGTAGTTATAATCTCTATAGTATTCCCTAGGTATTTTATATATTTATCATAGGCTTATTTTATACTATATGGATATATATATTATTTATCAGTATAATTAATATATATATATATATATTATACTATAATATATAATATTATATAATATATATATATATACTATACTTATATTATTATATATATATATATATAATTTATCTATATGGGCCAACAGTTCTATTTTTGAATCAGTCGTATATCATTTCTGAAAAAAATTCTAAACATAAGTTCAAAAAAATTTGTCTATAGTTTCTTATTAAAAAGTTCATAGTTAAGGTGTCTTCGTTTTTTGAGAGGCACTTCTAAATGCTAATGAAAATTATAATGTAAAAGGTTGTAAAAAAGTCGTATTCGATTTGTCTAATATAATTTTAGTCATTCAATTTAGTAACAATCGCTACTCTTGGATACACGTTATAGTAACCCTTTTTCTCTAAATTCTGGTAGGGCTGATTCTTTTATTTCTGGATTTTTGCTCTTTTCCCGTGCCATTTTAACGCGTAATGATTTTACTACAGATATTAGTGGATAATCGGCTTAAGACCAGTATACATAGTGAACCCCCAGCTATTTATACAGAAAAATTAAAATCTAAAACCACTGTTGTCTTGATAGGGGGAGCAGGCAGGAAATAATTTTCTAATCTTTTTTATATTTTTTTTTTTAGACAAAATTCAGAATAAGGAAGATTTGAGTATATGTGACGTCTTCATATAATAACTAAGATGCGGAACAATACAGTTAATTGTTGTTGCTTCGTTTCATATTTCTTTTCAAAATGTGAAATTGTTGGTCCATTCCTTAAAAACTAAGCTCAAATATTATAATGTTGTATTATACTTACGTCGGTATGGACACCGTCTTGAAAATTTGTTGACCCCGGTGATCGCTCTTGGGCAACTAAATCAGGCTTTTATATTAAATCTTACTCATATCCATGACCTTTTCCCATCTATTTCTATTTATGTCGTAATGTTGTGTTGTAGCCACCTACTTAGTGTTTTTGTATTAATGGCCTGTAGTTTTAATATTTCACCGGATTCTTTATAATAGTGAAGATATTGAACATGAGACATCATGATTAATGGTTTCTTTAATATAAATTGTGGGCAAATGGGTAGGTTCACTACATCTATTGCAAATTATTCTTTTTTTTTTTCGATATTTTATGATTCATAGTATTTTTTTTTGGTATTGTTATGTTATCCTAACCATTTGATCCTATGAGGTTTTTATAAAGATGATGGAGGAAAAGAACCTCAGACTGCTCATAATATGTTTTAACACTTAGATAAAAACAAAATAAGTAGCAAACTAAATGTGCATGAGCTATTGACTACTTTGAAATTGCAATGTTATTTCGTGAGACTAAAATCAAATGAAAACAAAACCAACTATAAAAAAAATAAATACCAATTTATAATAAAAAATTAAATTGATTATATTATTTATACATTTTTTAGCAACCTGCAAACATAAACTTCATGTTTTTTTTACGTAGATGTAGTTTAAAAACAATGAAATTTGACCTTGAATTGCAGAAATGGTGAAGTATAGAAAAACAAAAAAGATAAAACGGAATTAATTTTAATTTAATATAAAAGGCACATGTATTCGAAGAAAAGAGCATAAGCATTAGTAATATGAGAAAGAAGATTCACCTAATATTGCATCAATGTGATCTACTAATATAAAAATTGTTACTATATAATTATATTGTTGACATGTCCTGAAAAAAAGCAAAGTAATTCTTTTAAAAATAGAAAATATGTATTTGAAATATGATGTCTTTATTTTATCCAAACACTTTTGGTTTAGTTTTCCTTAATAAATTTGAACGATATATATCTCTCTAATAGTCGGAGGCTCGAGCATGTATTGTGTCTTATTCTCAGATGGTTCAGCCTCTTATGAAGCACAAGAAAACTTATCATTAATCATTTAAATCGTCACAATTTGTATAAAATAACACATAGATATTAGATTATTAATCTAATATCTTCAAGCCTATAATTGACAAATAACTCAGGCATTTCACAAACAATAGTAAATACAACCATAAAATATATAAAGAAATTAAACCTTTCTCCTATGTTTTTACAAAATCATTACAAACACACGAAACGGGAAAACGACTAAATATATTGCTCGATATACTTCTAATCTCTAATTTCCATAATAATAAAAAATATAAAAACGGCATACAATCAACAAAAAACTGACACGGAAAACTTGCTATTCTATAATAAAAAAAAATCAACTACTCAAAAACGTGGGGTTTTACAAAAAGAACTAACTAGATAAGGATTATAAAAAGAATACACATCAAGCCAAATATAATAGTAGGATTAGACTATATAAATATAATAATAAGGGACACTATAAAAGGATTTCTAAACCCTATTATAAGTGTTTTACACCTAGTATAAGCATTAATAAGATAACAGAACACTAATAACGATATAAACATTGAAGGGCATCCTCGTAGCTGAGTAATTGAGTATTGGATCCTAAAAACTGATTACATTACCGGTCATTAATAATAAAATAAGATTGCATTCAACAATACGGACAATATACCCAGACATACTTTGTACAAACCTATGAGGACTGAGTGAGCACTGGTCCAAAATTTTTAAGACACACTACTCACAACATCTACCATCAACGCACTTAAAACGACTTCTCAGTCACAACACTCAATCAAGGAGAAATTCATCCTCACTAAGTATGACCTATATACTTAATCAAACATTTGGCTTAACACTCCAACCGCCCTAAACCACGTTAACTTAGTTCATAAAAGAAAGTTTTAATACCAATTTAACATACATTAAATAGCTGCGTTAAGAACACTACGCATTCAATCCACAGATTATTCACCGTGATTCCTCTATCCCTCTTTGTAGACGACCACTATAAAACAACGGGTGTACATAGATTACACTATGTTCCTACTACGTCTTTCCTTAAACTTAGAAGCCATCAGAGACCGTAACTACACAGAAGTGAGTAACAATAAATGTAAGTTACATAATTGTAAATATAATTCTTAAATAAATAATTAACAAAATTGCGTAGACAGAATTAAGACCACACCGACTGTCACGTTTTTCGCATACCATTACCACGCTACTTTGCAGGTACTTCACCTTTATAAATAATAAACGGTAAGATAAAAATGAAAATAAAAACCGATATAAAATACGTTATATCAATGATTACAATCATTAACCATTCCATATTTGCTAGCACGCTAAGGGAATACCATAGTTCATATCACTGTATAAAATTCACTACTATCAATAAACCATATTTTATATCTGAGAATCCCTTACTACGCTGTGCATTTACAGGTTCTACCAACTAGTTCACATATACTTAGACTCAACTATTAAGCCTAATAAGACAAGACCAAAACACAGCGTACCGATTAACACCTATGTTCGAACTTATCCCTTCCTATATGCTCAGATCCACTAAACGCAGGATAATTCTACCGTTATCACAATGTTATTTTAATGGGAGTGCCACAGCTGGCGTAAAACAGTACCAACTGTTCTCTTAAATAATACCAAACAAAAAAATTCTCATTTAGACTATGTCAATGCCATAACGCGTAAATATTTAATATTTAAATTTGATTCTTAATAATATAACCATAATTATTCTATTCTTAGATATGAGAGATATACAACACTCCCGACTGTTAACTCACTATGGAGTAATCCTTGTAATACTACTATAATATATCTTTAACACACTTTAGGGACTGAAACAGGTAAATACCCAAGGATACCTTATACCCTGTACAAATCAACTTAATTACCATATACTATTAGCTGAAGCACAGCGTTATACAGTTTCCACTGTTTCACTAATATACAAATATCTTATTATTAATGCTGCGCACAAGCGTTACCGCATAGTTCATTAATATATACTTACCAATTATTAGAGAACGAGCACACAGCGGTACCATGTTCATGATATATCATCTTACCATATTCTTTATGAGTAGCAGACAAGACATTAACCGTTCCATAGTTCTGTAGATTATAAATATCCACTTAGAGCTCTGAAAGATAAAGCGTAAATCACGTATTTACAATGTTACATATTACAATTACTTTTATGAGTGTAGACCAAAAGCGTATAAACACAGTTCTCACATAGTTCATATTAATTCTCTTTGCATGAAGAACTAGCAGGTAACCAAGGTTACCAATAGTTCAAATAAAATATTATAAACTTAACCTTGTATCTTAGAAGGACAAACACATGCGTAACTAGTATCCAAAATGTTCATATTACTATTCACATTGACTGAAGAAACTAAAAAGTGTACCGTATACCTGTAAATCCATAAATTCATATTTCCTTTAGTGAAGACAAAGCGTAATAATGTTACCATGATTCAATGATTTAACAATTTCCATTTAATCAAAATACATGTAATTACTTCTATATACCAATGTTTTATAAAATTTTCATACATACATAAATAAAATATATAATTAACTTAATTCCATTTATGTAACTGAAAGCCCAATGCAGATATTAAACAGAAATTTATATCAACAACTGTAATATCACTAAAAACTCAATATTAAAATTATCATATATTAATAATATACCTTATTTGTGACGATAGCACCTAACGCGATACCGTTCACTGTATTCATCATATCATAAGTTCATAACCTTTGCATTAGAGATGCACAACTAAGGCGGTCCGTATCAATGGTTTCCATCTACACATTCATTTAGCATGAGATAGAAAACACAAGAACATGATAAACCAGAGATTTTATCCTGTTAAACTACTTCCATTACCTAGAATATATTGTCTGGCGGCGTCCACGTTTACCCAAATATGCATCCTATATCTTCAATAGAAGTTTCCTAATAATTGAACTGCGCCATGCTAGATCGAATAATAAAAAATCAGAGTTTACCAAAATAGTTATCATATATAAAACAACTTACATATTGCATAGATAATAAACACCAAATTCGCGAGTATCTCTGTTACCTGTATCCTACTTCAAAAATTACTTTGCTGATATAAAGAACACAGCAGTAAATCTGTTCCATGTTCATCATTAAACATTCACAAAAAATAATTCAAAATTGCAGTCGAACAAACCTTTAAAGTTTCTCCAAAATGTAAATCATTACACATATAATAAGGAATATTTTAAACACCTCC
>JABUQX010129285.1:0-26486 GCA_015478945.1 Trachelipus rathkii
ACAAAATAGGAATCCTCCTTCAGTTACTGTACCTAGTCTACCCGGTATTATTTTACGATATTTCCTTCCAGTAATGAGAATTAAAAATATTACTTCTTCTGAATCAATAAATTAATATTATGTTTTTGCTAGTCGTCGATTTCATTATCTATTAAATGTCGTCTTGGTATTTTAATTAACATGCTCAAATATTCGTTTGCCAAGATTCCATGGTTTTTTATTTCTCATGTGTAGGGAATTATTATTACTTCTTGCAAGAGATCAGAAGATTGACATCTATTATTTTATCAATAATATTATTATATACTTATGTTAGAGTTTATACAGTAATTATTTATTTTATTAAGAAGTTATTATTATCATTATATTTTTCATTAATTAGGCTAAACAGTGAGTAGGTTGTTGATGAAGTATGGAGTGGGCGGTAATTTTGTCGTGGGAGTTAATTTATGAAAGAGAGTCGAGTGGAGTCGGTAATATTTGAAGAGAGAAAGATAGAGAGGGAGTTAGGAGAAGAGAGATTGAAGGAGATGAGATGAGAGAGGAGAGAGATTAAGAGGAAAGTCAATATGATACTCTATAAGAGATTATAAGGAGAGATGAGTTAAAGAATTAAGAGGAAGAAAGATACAGACGAGAGGAGAGAGAGTAAATGAAGGAGATAGAGTAGAAGATGAAGAGATTTTTATATCTATCCATAATGAATCACAAGATAAAAGAAACATCGGGATTTATAAGAACGGAGGAAGGATTGAGTTTTGCGTTTTCTCAAAAAGACATCGTTATGAATATTATTATTATAAAGCTCTATTTCCCTCATCTTATAATAAAATTCTATCCTACGGACGGACGAATGGCTTCATTTTTTATATCAAGTTATAAGGAAAAGTTCAAAAAATCACATTAATTTTTATGTATTATATCATTTATTTTAGATATGATTATTACTCATTGATCAAAATAATATAAGTTTATTTATATATTAGCCATCGACAGGGCGACATTTCATGATTCAGTAATATATCTATACTTAAAGGAGTACTTATTATATATTGGTTATATAATATAAACTCTCAATTCTTTAGGTGATTCGAATAACTTTTCTTTCATGAATTCAATTTATATGTCTTAATTTAGCACAATTGTATGCCCTCTCACATTAAGGTATTACAAGTGAGAATAAATTTGTTCGCAGGAAATATCTTCGCATCTATTTTTCTCGTACAGGTAAATTTCCCTCTATATATGAATTCTAAGTAATAGTGCTATTTTAAATAAGATGAGGGACATTTGGTGGTGAGGAGGACCAGAGTTGCTGAATATGCAATAGGCTCCTCTTAGTAGGAGACTTGCGGATAACCTTATGTGAGCTATTTTTCTTAAATCTCTTATATTAACTCAATAACTCTCCCTCGTTCACACGTAACGGGGAAAATGGGTTTTTGAAGTGGAATTTGGTGAGAATATTTTTCACAGAACGCTTTAATACAATTTACTTTAATACGGCTTCTTTTACTCTTAATGTAGATAATGTAATTTCCCGAAGAATGTAGAAGCCTGGTTTTTGATGTTTTAGAATCCAAACATTATTCTTCTATCACTTCATATTAGCTTTCTTAATTACATAGTAAGACAAAAGTACTCTGTATAGTTCTTCCTAATAAAACACTAAGTGACTGTATTTATATATATCTATATTTTATTATATATATAATATAATAGATATATATATATATAAATTAATTATAATATATAATATTAATATTATAATATAATATATATATATTATGGACATTATAAGTGGTTACTCACGTTAAATTAAGTTTAGGTTTAATTTAGGAGTTTGGCTAGGTTAGGTTGGTTATTTTTTAGGTTAGGTTAGGCAGTCAAACATCGTCACATGCCAAACAAGAAACATGTCACACCAAACTGAAACCAATAACGTTACACTTATTCATTGATTTCGCTCTCTGGATCAACCATTAAATTGCCTATATAATATATATAAATATATATATTATATATATATATATAATATATATATATATATATATAATTATTAATATATATATTATAATAGTATATTTCTATATATATATATGTAAATATATATATATATTGATATGAATAAAGATTTAAGTAAATTTGGAAAAATCAAATAAATAAAACGAAAAAAAGAAAAAAATAAATATAGATACAAATAAAAATCCGATCCCGGGTTAGGAGAACGAGGCGAGAGAACGAGGCACAACTTCGTTAGGATCGGTAATCAATAGTAACCTCTTTTGGAGTAACCAAAATTCAACTAAGTAGACATGAGTAGGAAATCGAGATGATCTTAAAAAAATGTCTTTTTTTCGGATACTTTCTTTGTTAGTTGTTTTTATTATTTGTCTTTGTTTGTTGTGTTTCTGTTTTATTATTTTTTTATTGTTCTTGATGTTTTTAACTTGGTTTGTTTTTAATATTAATATTGTATTTGGTTCTGATGTATATGTATTGGTATGGTGGTTTTGATTTGGGACAAAAATGATTAGTTTTAATCTGATCTTAGTTGTTAGAAAAGAATAAATATATTTATTTTAAAATGATGATTTACGAATTTTTCTGGGGAGGATTGATATTTGGCCGACAGAATTTTCGACACCGTCCCTCACCTATCAATATTCATTTTCCTCGCACTGCACTACACTGAAATTGTGTAATGTGCAGTACGTCGGTCAAAACTAGTTCTGAGTAATAAGACCCAGCCGTATATTAGCTACATTTGGTATGACACTACCAATGATTGCTAAGCCCTATTGATTGCTGATATTAGCCATTTTTAAACATGATTATTAGCAAATATCATCATATTTTCAATATTCTAGTCAGTGCTTAACTGAACATATATTAATAGATTGTAGATTACTCTTATCTACTTATGGTTTCTATCGTCGGATGATTTTTTAATTGTTTTTGATGTTTTTTTTTTTGTTTTTTCCACTTATACTTATCATCGACCTTTGTTATCCTCCTCCTCCTTCCTCCTCCTCCTCCTCACTCTCCTCTCTCCTCCTCATCATCATCATCACATCATCTTCAATTCATTCTTTTTTTAACATTCATCTCTCCACCCTATTTTCTTTTGTTAATAACCTTTCTCATAATTAATAATAATAATATATAATTATTTAATGTATTTCCATCAATATATTCAATTACATTATTATACTAAAGAATACTATCTTAGATATACGTATAATGGACTACTACTACCTTTAACGAACGTAGTGCTAGCACACACAGCTAACTCTCTATATACCATATATATGCGAAAATCACTTGTGTTTTTGTTCTTTCTGGACTTGCTCGTTTATATTGTTGTCCTCTGGCCTTGGATCTTGTTCTATTCTTACACACCTCATGCAATTCTTCGAGATAATCCTATCCACAAAACTATAGTAAAATAAAGGATCATTCTGCAACATCTACCGAACACTCAAATCACAGACAACGACACACACACACACACCACACACACACATAAATGGTTCTTCTTAAATCAGCACATTCTACACATTCATAATGTCATCAGCATAATAATTATTAAGATATTAAAACTATTTTAGTTAAAATATAGGGATTTATATAACTATTATAGAGTTCTCTCTCTCACAGCTCCAAATTACTTTTACCCTTTTCATAAATAGTAATTGTTCCTCTTAACTACATAGGTATACTCGTTAAAACTCGTAATTGTATAAGGAGATCATAATCTGTATAAAGGAACTATAAACGTGCTGGTCAAAGCACTTGACAAACTCAGAATTATCGCAATTGATATCTACGTATTACGGTTATTTTGACTTAACTTGATGCTACAAAAGACTCGAAAATAAAAAAATAGTCGCACAAAGCAATGATAAATGGTGTAAGCATTCTTAATAAGAAACGTTATTCGCTCCTATTCGATCCCATGTGTCGAGGTCTCAAGAGCTTTAAATTCAGGGAGTCCCCAAGTATAGCTTTTATTTTATTTTTTTGTCTGATTATATCCACCCTTTTTACTTCTCACTACCCTTAGCGCGCCGTGATAATTCTCATTCATTAATCTAGACATAGATCGGCGACTTCCCACAGTACTATTATATATTATGCCATATTAGAATTTTTAATATTTATAATCTTCATGGGATATAAGAGATTACATTTTTATTACTATTTTACTACTACAAGGTCTACTAGGATCTACTATCACTTGATACTAGGTCCTAACACGTTCACTATGAACACGGGGTTTTCTACCCACATATTCAGAAATTTTAGTTTACGTGAGGTAGCTGTCATACCTCACTTTTATTTGTCTTTGCATGAGTGTCAAAGGTCTTGTTCTCGTACAGCTCAATATATTCCCCACCTCCCTAAAACTATACTTCATATTTATTTTATATAATACTAGATTATTATTTACTATATTTAAATATTCTAATTATATATATTATATTTAATATATTATATCTTAAACCTATATACCCAAACAACATTACGCCTTCTATTATACGTACGTATCAGAGTTCTAAAATCGCGTTTCTTTAGAAGAATTAACTCTTAATATATAACTCCCTGAATGTTAGAAAGATACGGTCTAATTTTTAGGATATAAATTTAAATTTTACAGCTAAGGGTCTTAAGATATTTTTATATACGTATTAAAATTAATAAAATTAACATGAATCTGTTACTCAATGTTTGCTAGTATGATTAAATATTAATTATATTTATATATAAAAATATCTATATACAATATATATATATATATATATTATTATATTATATTTATATATATATATATATATAATATATACTATAATAATTATTATATAATATATTATATATTAAATTATATTATATTATATATTATTATATATATATAAATTAATATATATATTAAATAAATATATATAATATATTAATATATATATTATATATACATATATATAATATATATATATAAATATATATATATATTATATAATTACATATATAAGTATATTACTAATATCTTCATTAGTGTAATACTGGATTAATTTACATAGAATATTTATTGAGAATATTTTATTGAAAAAAAACATTTGGTCATACATAAGAATAACTTGTACTAAGGCTGGCAAGTATTCATTTATAGGCTATTATGTTGAAAGCTTGAATGACCGGTCTGCGTGGCGGTGCTATCACGGAAAATCAATATTATAATTTATACGGCAATTAATTACTTAAAGGCAATTTATTAATATAATAATTATTTTAATTGGTCTAGGTATTAGGCTATCGAAATTTTTGGAATCGTCAGGCAAAATTTTTGCCACAATTATCACGCCCCCCACTCCAGGCTCCCTCCAGTATTGACCAATAGTCACTGAGAAGTATTTACCTTAAGATATTTCGGTTAAAATTTTTTATCTTCGATATTGTGTTCCATCCGCTATTAATAATATATATTATTAATATTATTTAGCGTGAAACTCCAGTTTAAAACACAATTATCTGCAATCAATTAAATCTCAAATACTACAAATAGCTTATACAGGGAATAAGTTTTCAAACCCCTTTTAAATGTAACAAATATCTGAATCCATATTCTCAAATAACTAACAAATAGCTAACTCAACGACTAATCCTATGTAACGGATTAATACTGGTATAATTTTAAAGTGCGGAATATGTAAAAAACAAAAAAAAATATCTTCAAAAACTACAATAGGCTACAGAGCGAAAGGAATAACATTTTTGGGAATACCTGGGTAAATTTTAGTTGCGGTACAAATGTAAAAAAAAAAAAAAAATAAATTGTTAATAATTATTAATGTAATATGAGAAGAAAGCCTAATTAAGACCTTTTATATATTTTTATTATATCGTTTAAATAAATAAATTTTTCTCTTTTAAATTGTCTTTATTTTTTAACCTAAAAGAATACGCCACAGGGTATTACCGCACGCGGATGGCTAGGCATCGGGTCTCTCAGGCCCTTCCGGGGAAACTATCGGTTAGGATACTATTCCCCCCACTAAAACCGGGGAGGGTCTCCAGAACCCCCGCTCTTTGGATTTGGGTGTGTGGCGGGGGTTCCTCCACCCCTGCCCTACGGGTGGGGTATGGAAAACGTCCGCCCTGTGTTCCCCGTCGGCTCGTATAGCGCCCCTACATAAAACTATATTTTGTTTATCAGAATATATAAATAATAATATCATATATATATATATATTATATACTAATATATTTAATCTAATAAATATATATAAAATAATATAACTATATATATATATATATACTATTATAATTATATATATAATAATACACTGATGTCCCCTGCTCCTAAAAATAAAAAATAGCCAATATTAATTTTTTTTTTCAATTTTCCTAACTAAAATTTACTAGGATTCCAAAAAATGTATTCCTTTTGGCTGTAGCTATTGTAGTTTTTGAGATTTTTTTTTTTTTTACAGTTTCCGCAATAAATTTTACCAGGATTCCAAAAATGTATTCCTTCCCTGTAGCTATTGAACCAAAAAAAAAAAAAAAAAATAAAAAAAAATAAAACAACAACAATACAAAAAAAAAAAAAAAAAAAAAAACCTCAAAAAAAAAACATACAAAAAAATACAAAAAAAAAAAAAAAAAAAAAAAAAAAAAAAAAAAAACATTAATGTACACCTTTTGTATAATATATTATATTATATATTTATATATATTATATATATATTATCTTATACTAATATATATATATATAATACATATATATATATATACTATAATATTATATATATATATATATATATATATTATATAACATATATATTATATATATATATATATATATAATTATTAGCTATATATAATATATATATATATATAATACTATATATATATATATATATATATATTATATAATTATATTATTCTTATAATATATATATATACTATATATTATATATATATATTATATATATATATATATATATATGTAAGTGCATATTTTATCCAAGAGCCTCTCCCTCACCCCCTTGCCCCACTACCCAAGTCATATAACTATGCTTCTTTTCTTAATTGGCGCGCTCACGTTCGTTCAACAACGTCCGTTCCCATTAATTATCACTGGGGAAGACCAGGGGGAGCATGGGGGTCGTACTAAAAATGGGGAGGAGGGTGAAGCAAGAGAAGGGGAATTAGACAAAGTCTCAGACGTTATATCACCAAAATACCAGTCTGATACCCTTTTATAATGCCTCAAATACCAATTCCCTCCACCCTTCTCTCACTGATTATATATAAATAATAAATAATAATAACTCTAATTAATATAATCAAATAATGAATTCAATATAATAATAATAATAATAATAATAATATAAATAAATAAAAATAATAATAGATGATAATAATATAATCCAATAATAATAATAATAGCCCATATTTTTGAGCTGTCATAACTTCTCCACTCCCCAATAAGCCGACATGCCCTTTTGCTCCGATTACGCCCTATTATGTTCTTGACCTTTGTATACTATATAAACTTTTAATAGTACTAACCGGTATTGTCCGTATATATATATATACTGATATCTATATTCTATATATACTATATATTATAAGTATAATATATAATATTTATATATATATATAAGATAATATATATATATATATTGTACTCTTATAATATATATATATATCATAGTACTTATCAACTTATTCTATATATATATATATCTATATAATATATATCAATATATATATATATATATATATATATACTGGTAAAATAGAGGATATGAACTCACGATCAGACGATATGCGATAATATATCTATAATATATATAAATATATTATAATATATATATATCATTATATATAATATATATATATAATCGATATATATTATATTATTAATAATTATAGTATATATAATTATATTATACTTTACTATTATATAATATATATATATAAGGGTGATATACTTTAATTAATATTATATATATATAATATATATATATATATATTATATATATCATTATATAATATATATATATATTATATATATATATACTTATATACTATAATATATATATATATATAGGTTGATATATATATATATATATTAATATATATATATATGAAATAATATATTAATAATATATATATATATACTTATATATATATAATATATATATATATATATATATATATATACTTATACATATATAGTATACTATATATATTTTTGGTTAAGATGAAATCATGCAAAAGCATTATTGTTTCATATATTTTTATTAAAGGCGAAAACGTCCCTAAGAAGCCACATTTCATGAAAAGTTTCTCTTATATTAAGAGCCGTTTTCGTTTTTCGCATTGTGTTTACGAAACGTTATAGAAATGCTAGAGTTTGCGTTCGATTTTTGGTCAAAACTTAGCGGCAGAATCGTATAAAAAAATGGCTCGCCCAAACCGTAAGGAACTTTCCTTATTCTGTAAGGTTGCTATTTCCCCAGTGCTTGCAGAATTAAGCACGAGATAATCTTACGAAAAAATGTGGGTAGGTCTGTCTTGGCTTGAATGATAACGTTTTAATTCAAACAACTTAGCTTTGACAAAGCCAGTTCCTCCCAAATCGGATAAACTTCATCAGACAAACTATATGTTGATCAATTATTTGGTAATATAAAGCAATGTGACTAACGTTTTTATTTAATTTTTAGTTTATAATCCAAAACACGTGGTTCCATCACAACAGGCTGATTTCAAATGTCTTTGGTAAACAGCGTTGCATTTATGCACACCAAAATATTTGTCCTAAAACTGGATGAGGCATTTCTTAACGTAAGACGTACAACACAAAATCACGGAGATCAGAATAACTCCTGCGCAATTGACGTCATATATATGTTAATAAGTTTGACAAACGAATAAAAATAACAATATAAATTATTTTATTAATTATCTTATTATTGAATTATTATTTATTATTATTATTATTATTATTATTATTATTATTATTATTATTATTATTATTCTTTTATTATTATTATTATTATTATTACGGTAGGGGGTAGGTGGTAGAGGGCAGCGATCTACCAAACTTTTTTGATCGCGGTACCCCCAAGACGAAAATAATTATAAGTTGTACCCCCTAATAGGCTATAATAATAATATATATAATATACACTATAATATAATATAATACTAAGACACAGCGACCAACGAGCTAACTTCACACTCACATGCGAAGGTGATACAAGACGCTCATACCACTTCGCAAGTAATCGTAAGAGGTCTAGCTTCTTTGACGTACCGCCCAAGTATCATTTTGCGGTACCCCCGGGGTACGCGCACCCCACTTTGATATGCTAGAGGCATGAGAGAGAGAGAGAGAGACGAGAGAGAGAGAGAGAAGAGAGAGAGAGAGAGAGAGAGAAGAGAGAGAGAGAGAGAGAGAGAGCAGATGGTGGCACAAGGAAACAATGAGGCACTCAGACATTCAATTATGAGTAAGAAATGGGAAAGGAAAGATTAAAATGTGTTGCAGAGAGAAAGAGAGAACCTTATTGGAGGGGGTGCCAGCCGTTGGGGTTTGGGGTTGTTGCCTGGATATTCCTGATGTGAAGGAGGGAAATTGCTTTGCGGGGTTAATAAAATTTGCTTGGTTGAAAACAGATTTTTACTTAATTCTCTCTCTCCTCTCTCTCTCTCTCTCTCTCTCTCTCTCTTCTCTCTCTCTCTCTCGTCTCTCTTTCTCAACAGTAGCACGTACTAATGGCTATTTCGAGAATTCCTTTATAGATACAGTACATGTGTGAATATTTATTGGCAATAATTCAGCGAAATTCCCCTTATTAAGAGATTCAGTCATCAATGATGAATTTCTGTTACCCATTTTATTTACCTATTTATTTATATGTCTTATTTATAAATCCAAATTGGCCTCCCGCACTAATATGATTATGTCCGCAGAGTTAAAAAATGCGGGAGGGTGATGGGGTGGGGCGGGGGCGGTTTAAATATTTTCGTTATTATACTTTAATATAACTTTTGAGAATTTTGAACTTTTGTTTATCATTGACTTGTTTCCTACACGTTTATGAAAATTTTGAGGAAGAGGGGGTACACTGCCCCCTAAATTTTACTAGCGACCCTTTCAAAAAATAATTTTGAATAGGCTAATTCAGTAGGTATTTTTATTAAAATTTTGTATTTTTTTCCACTTTAGAAGGTATTTTTTTAAACCAATAAGCATAAAGATAAAGTTGCCAGTCGCTTTAAACGGTTGTAATTACGTAAGAAGAGCTAATTAAAGATAATATTAAAGTTTAAATCTATGTAAACTAACGTAACTCAACATAACCTTACTTAACGTATCATACCTCACTTAATGTAATTTCTTTTTATATTTATAATTTATTTCACTTTGCATTGTTTAAAAAAAAAAAAGAAAAACGCATCTGGCACCCTGAGTGCTTTGTAGATTTTTTTTGATAATGTACATAGAAAAAAATAAAAAATAATCAAATTTTTATATCTTTTTTCCCCACAAACAATTTGCAGGAGAAAGATCCACCGAATGTCCTTTTAATAATAATTATAGAATTAACCTATGTTTGATATTTTTAATTATTAGTTTTCGTCTGATTTTAAACTGGTTATAAATGTATGAGTACTTTGGAAACATAAATACTTTAAAGCAGTTAAAACCACAATCTAATTGAACTAATTTATTTTTCCGGTAACTTGGTAAGTTTCGTTCTCGCATCGAGAGTATCAAATCAATTCCCCTGCTCTTGGCTCCAAGGTACTAGAGAGAGAAAAAAGATATGAGCTTTGGATGGGCAAAGAACGGACACTTCTCGTCATTGTGGTCCAGTGACTGATTGATTTAAATTTTCGGATGGTGTCCATTGACACGCAGATCAGTAACCACCCCCCTCCCACCTCCATGTACACATAAAGGTAATGAGAAACATCCTATCATAAACCTAATACAACCTCATCTCCTTCATTATTATTATTTTTTAATTATAGACGTTTTCAAAGTAAACTTTAAATCTTACGTTTGTTTCTTACATAGGAAATTAAAACATAAAAAATATAATTAAATAAGTAAATAAATGAAAAAATAAATGAAAAAAAATAATTGGAAGCCTAAGAAACTAAACTGAGCTAAAAACACGTGCCGTACGTGTGTTAAAAGGGTAGGGAATGAATTATTGATTTGTTTTGAACGTTTTGAAAGAATCTTTTCCCCTATTTTGGCATATACCCATCAAGTGCCATTTTTAGTATAAAAGAAAAAAAATAGAAATAAATTAAAATGCCCCCAAAAGCCGTTTTCAATAATACCTTTTAGGTAAAAATAGTACTTTGATTCTAACCTTTAAAAGAATGTGCTACAGACTCCCTTTTCAGCAGTCATGGGTAGAACCATTAAGATAAGACTAACCATCCGTCATTTGGGGTTTATTTTAATTACTGAGGAAAACTATGCCTAATCTTAGAATAATAATAATAATAATAATAATAATAATAATAAAATAATAATAATAATAATAATAATAATAATAATAATAATAATAATAATAATAATAATAATAATAATAATAATAATAATAATTAATAATAATTTATTTTGTCATACTTTTTAAGATGTCAATTTCAATATTTTAATTATTGTGTATATAGTAAAATAATTTTACATATAGTCTTTTATAATTATATTAATTAATAAATGGCGTCAGAAAAAAAATATTTCAGAAAAAATGGTAAAGTAACTTAATGAAATTTTAATTATTTTTGGCAAAGGTCTTTTATACGTAGAATATATATATATATATATATAATATATATATTATATTTAATCATCTTTTATATATAAAATATATATAATATATATATATATATATATATATATATATATATATATATATATATATATATATATATAATAAATAGTATAATATAATATATATATATATATTATAGTGATATATAATAATATATATATATATATATATATATATATATTATATATATAATATATATATTATATATATATATATATATTGATAATTTAATCCCCTTGAGGCGACACAAAACCAAGAAAAAAAAATTTAGGAATGATTTTTGATTCACTGTTTATTTACATTAAATTTATATCAATAAGTTAATATTAAATTAAAAAGAAAAAACTAATTATTTCGTTAGCTTTCGCATGCATCCGTTGGCGGTATACATCTTCAGGAACTGATGTGATTGATGAAGAAGGATCCAAAATTATATACTCTCGTTTCTTATCGGCAGCCTGGAGAGTTTGATTTTATAATAAGTTTCAAAATTATTTGAGAATTTTATTAATTTAAAGTAACCAGGGCGGTCAAAGGGTTTAGAATTTTTTATATTAGAAATTAGTGATTAATGGGTGTATTGATGGATTGCCTGCTGATTGGTTGAAATTCTTGGAGAGTTTTTTTATTAAGAATGATTCTATATGTTTCCCTCTATTTGTAGTTATTTTGAATAGGTGCTATTAATGTTGTTGGAATCATTCGTCTACTCAACGCATTACTGGCGATCGGAGTGAGTTTAAAGATGAACTAATTTTATCCATTCGTAGGTCATTAAGAATGTTGATTTAACCTAATATCTAAATTGTTTGTTTCGCCTATATAGCAACTTCCGCAACCTTTACATGGAACAGTATATATACCAGATTTGAGATTCGTATGATTATTTTTAGGTTTAAGGGTATGCTTTAGTGTTAGTAAGTTAGATTTTGTAGTTTTAATATCGGGAGGTATATATTTTTTTTTTATGGTGTGTGTTGTGTGTTAAATTGGGAATTGGTAACATGTTTTTAAAGTTCTTATTATTATTTGGTTCTGTGTTTAAGGAGCCATTTTTGGCTAGTCTTTAGTGCTCTATAAATTACGGATTGAGGATAGTTGAGTTTTTTAAAAATATTGATAATTAAATTTTTTTCTTTATCTAAGTATATTGGATCAGTTTCTCAAGGCTCTTAAGAACAAATTTGAAAGCACTGCTGTTTTTGTGGATACTTCAAGAAACGAAACCAATCGATATAGGAATCTGATGCGGTGGTTTTTCGGAAAATCTGATATGAAGGAGGACTATTGTTGGACCATGTAATTAGTAAATCAAAAAGGGGATAGCGTTATCTTTTGAATATTCTATTGTAAATTTTATATTATGATGTATATTATTAATGTAATTAAATATGTTATTTATGTTTGTGTTTTCTTATATGTAATGTTATTGATATTAGATATTGTTGGACGTAAAGCTTTACCGTTTATGCCGAAAAAGGAAAGTTTTAAAAAAAAATTAAAATTTCCCATTATGACTAGATCTTCTTCACGCCTCCCTATGGGGGTACGCCCAACGTTGGGAAACACTGGTATAGACATGGTTCGAAATTCTTAAAACTTAAATAGATGATCGAGTGGAATGGGCTTTACAAAGAGAGTTAGTAAGTATTGCTATAGTATGGACCCGTTCTCACGAAACTATGCTCTTCTAACTGGTTTGAAAAATCATGAAGAAAGCAATTTCTATTCATTTTAAAGAAATGTTCTTATGTTCTATTGATTCATGTAAACAGAGATGACTTGTAGTACACGGGATTTTCATTTCTTCATTAATTAGAAGTTTTGATGCATCTTCTAAAAGGCTTGAAAATTTTTCAACAATGTTTACACGAAAATCTTTCAAAACAAGCATTACATTTTCAGTATGATCAAGAACAGTTGCTATCTCTAGTGATGGTGACTGAAATGAAGTACATAATGGGAGAGCGAGGGAGAGCAAAGTTGATGTCGTAACTAGATTACAACAAATTCACTGATGATTACAGATTTCAAAAGATATAGGGCTTTAGAAGAAGCTCAATAATTGCTTTAAAATCTTTTCTAAATCGTAACAATCTATCGTGATTTTTCACTCAGATCGTTGCACAAACTAGTGTTAGTTTTGTGAGTCACATTTATGTTATAACTGTGAAAGATTATACTAGGATTGTTAGTATATTCTTAGGTGCATAAAATCTCTTTTAAAAAGAGTATATTCGCTACAAGTTTGTAACAGTGAGATGAATAAAAATATTTATAAGAAATACAGTCTGTAATCCTATGTACGCACAGAGTACTCAAGTTTTTTCTTTAATATTAGATAGTAGTGCTTTCTCATTCCACAGACAAATGATCAGAGTACTGCACAGATCATGTTGGTATTTAAGAATATAAAAACAAATGTTATAGCAGCAAATTTATACATACTCAAATTGCAAGCATCGTGGAATTTTTATACACCAGCATTAACCTTATCAAACCCTATGTAATAATATAACTTCCCAAAATCTCCCCTTTCTGCTTTCCTCTGTTGGACGTGCTGAGCATTCTATCTTTCACATATGCTAATGAGTCCTACTATTAAATATATCACTTATTCTATTTACCAAATTGTGCTCTCTGCAACATATATCTTAGCGTTAAAAATCATCTTCTCTACTTTTCTCAAGATTTACCATATGAGATAATTCTCAAAAGTTTCTTATCTTCCTATTATGTGATGTCATCATATATATATGCCGTACTCTCTACTAAGCTATCGAAAATAATCTATCGAGAATTCGTGCTTTGATGTATAATTCTCATCAAATTTCGTCTCAAATAAACAGTTGGATTAACTTACTTTTAATTTGGCGCATTGTATATATAAAAATTTTTATTACCCTCCTATATACTGTTTCTATTACAACTTATTCTTTTCCCACAGCGTCATACTACAAATTTTGGAAGGATTGATTGAAAGTTACCAAATGGCTAAAATAACACTATAAAGCGAATTTAAACGAGTAGTGTGTTTGCTCGCAGTTATGGGTTCTACTTTTACACACCTTTCAATATTTGATAAGATCTCACTTTCATAGAAGCCGGATACCAAATGCCAGAAATAAAACCTATAACTCCCCAGACTTATAATGTTTCAAATCTTTGTGGTTTAAGAAAGTGCAAGTGGAATACACTACGCTTGCATATTGATAATCCAGATAAAAAAACAAGTTTCATATCTCAAAAAGACGTCTGGGCTTAACAATTACCATATATATATATATATATACTATGACAATTAATTAATAAAGATCAAATAAACCGTCATGAACTTTGTATTACAAATGGTTCTCAGTTCTAACTTGTAAATACTGCATGTCAACTTCTTAAAGAGTCAAAAACACTATAACTTATAATTCTTCAAATTTTGAGTCATAATTTGCCTTCAGGACCGCAACTAATATTAAAGGCTATTTGCGGTCTATAATAAATGCTAAAAACCGGTTAGTAGGTACATTTCCTTACAAAGTTACTAGCCCTATCTATATGTTTACTTTGTCAAATCCCAAACACACATTCGTACATAAACCAAGAAAATTATATGTTATAACAATATATACATTCTAAAATTGCTTAAGAAAAACAAATTAATTAATATGTATTTCAAATATTTTCTCACATAAGCGTAACTACGCCCACATTTTACGCAGCTTCTAAACTTCTCCTGTCCCCCAAATGGCACAAATTGACCCACCTCCCGTCACTCAACAAATAGTGTCATAAAAAAACAAAAATTAGTATCATTTAGTTCAGGGTTTATGGGTTTAGCCCTTAGTATTCGCCTTTTCGAATTTGGAAACTCCTACCAAAGTTGCCTTACAGAAAGTATCTAAAGCAGTGTTATAATTAAAGTAGGCTATATATTTAATCTATTATATTATTTAAATTAGGGTCTTTGCTTGAATTATGTTGGTTAACTAGCATTTTTTCCCAAGTAATTCTAGAAACTCGAAATGTATTTTTTTTTTATAATCCTACATTAAATAAAAACGGATACAATATTATAAAAACTCATATACTTTTACAAACATTTCTTCTATTTTATTTCTTTATATAATATTAAGTTTATCAAATTCAATGTTTTAGCGTTTTCTTTCTTTCACTTGGCGTCTAGCTTTTCAAGCACGGTATCTTTTTCTCATGATTAAAAAAATCAGCAAGTTCTATATTGCAAGCAAAACCCTTTTAAAATTAGGTTCCCTCTGTGTAAAGTGTTTCAAAGATCAAATAGTTTCAATAAAATAATAATAAAAAAAGTCAATATCAAGGTAAAAGGAGGTAATTTCTTCATCATTATATCAATTTTTCACTATCCTTTACCTTTCACTAACCTAATTACCCCCTAAATTAAGCTTTTGTAAATCGTAAGTAAAACAGACGTAATTTGCAAGAACGTCGATATAAAAACTCTTAAATGATATGCTTTCACATATATTTATATTTTGTTCTTTCATTTGATGTTTAGTTTTAAGTTTTAACACAATGTTTTAGTGGATTTTTTTACTTCTATATTTTTTACTTTAATCGTGCAAAAGTCACTAGTAAAATTTCCTCGTTCCTCACTTTAAAAATAGAGTTCAACCTGTTCACGTGTACAAATTCAAAAAGTTAAGCTAAAATCATTATTCAGGGTAAGGTAAATTCCCTTTTTCATTTTCATTTTCATTACTTTATCAATATTTCTCTAAACTTTTACTTCAACTAATCAATTTACCTACCTAGTTTAAGTAAGAGCTACAAACTACAGGCAGAGTTACTTATTTAACCAAACAGAAGAACAAAAATCTTCGAAAACAAACCAAAAGGTAAGACCTATATATATATATTACAGTTTTTCACTAATTTTAAAATTATTATGACTTTCAAAGATTTCTGTTTGTAAATTTAATCTGCTTTTGGTGAGGGTACAATTTTAGCTCCGGGCTGAACCCCATTTAGCCCCTACCTAAAAATGAACATAAAATTCTTCATTTTCAGCCAATTTTGGTAAAAAAAAATGAGCGGCAGCTTTTTCTGACCTCTAAAATGTCTTTTTCGAGTGTTTTTATTAGTCAAAGTCATTTCTTTTGTATTTTTATTTTTTGAAAATTTATATTTTTCATATTTTTTGATTCACTTTCTACAATTTTTTTTTTTGAAATGACTTCAAACTTGAACTGTATATAGATGGGTCCATTACCCACAAAATTCATTTTTTTTGCTTGACTTTTGACCCCAGAACCCAGGAATGGTCAAAATTCAAACCTGCTTTTATTGGTTTTGAAAAAGAAAAATTGCGATAATTTTTTTTTCAGATGATCAGGATGGAATTTTCAAGGCTTATGTAGTCGTGGTAAATACACATTTTTTTTATTTAGGTAATTTTTTGTATATACAGTAGTTTTGAATTTGTTCCTGGAACAAATTTTCAAAATAAAAATTTTTTTTTTTTTTTGGAGTATACAAAAAAAATTATCTAAGTTAAATAGGAGTATATAATATACGACCTGAAAATTTGATGTTGATAGACTGATAGGTAAAAAAAAACGTATAACATGGAAATTCAGCTTTTTCAAAAAAAAATTTTTTTCGATAAAGGTGAAATCCATTGCGAGATATTATTTTGTCCTAATCTTATCCGTGTAAACAGGTACCATGTTTTAGCTCACCACTGTATATATCAACACATCATCTCCATACTCATTTCTACAATAAGTTAAAAAAAAAAATAACCTGCTAAATATATTAAGGGTAAGGTAAACTCAATTTTCTAATTTCATTACTTTAACAATCTTTCTTTGTTCTTTAGCTTCAACTAATCAATCTATGTACCTAATTTAGAAAAGAGCTACAAACTACAGGCAGAGTTACTTATTTAAGCTAACCGAAGAGAAAAAAATTTTCGGAAAACAACGCAAATGTGACCCAAATATAAATTACAATTTTATGTGCAAAAACTTTATGATACTTGTCGCCACATATATCTCTTAGTATTTTGGTTCACGTTTATTTGAACATGTTTGTAGTGGATTTTTGTTAGCCCTTGTTTGTCATAATTGTCCCAGAATTCACTAGAGCATTTTTCAAAAGTTTTTTTATTATCACGAAAGCGATTTTAACGTATGCACGTGTTAAAAAATTCATAATGAAAAAAGCTGTCCTAATTGTGTGAATAAAAGAGAATCAGAGATAGATTGTAATAGTGGAGTGAATTTGAAAAATTACAAATTTATTCGCAGGTTTTATTAGCATTTTTGATTATGAATAGTAATTAGTAATTATAATTAGGTTGGGGTATTGGATATTAGTTTATAGTATGATATTATCGTATATAATATATTATATATATAAATATATATACTTATTATATATATATATATATATATATATATATTATATATATAATAATACTATATATACTATAAATACTATATATATATAATATTATAATATAATATATATATCCAGAGCCTGATATTATATATTATATATATGATTATACATATATAATTATAGATATATAATTAGGGTATATTAGTATATATATATATATATGATAGTATATTATATTATATATATATATATATATATTATATTATAGTATATATATATATAATATATATAATATAGTTATAATTCATATATATATATATATATATAGTATATAATATATTATATATATATATAGTATATATATAATATATAGTATTATATATATATATATATATATATAATATATATATATATATATATATAGTATATATATATATATATTTTCTTTTTATTAAATTAAAGGATCTGAGCAATGGATTAGGTGTTTAATAACATTAACAAATGAATAGATAACAACTAGTATTTACGAGTTTACGACCAAACAAAAAATTATAAAATTAACAAAACGGTTATATCGACAATAATAACAATAAAGTCTAAAGAAACGATCATTTAAATCATAAATAATAATAATCAAAAGCGTTAAAGCGTTAATCCGTTAATTAACTCGTTAATTTTTTCGTTAACTTTTAACGCTTTCGTTAATTTCGAAAAGAAGTAACGGACTATTGACAAGTTAAAATTTTTCCTAAATCCGTTAATCCGTTACTTTATATTTACGATTTAGTAAATATTTCTAATCAGATATTTATATTTAATTACGAATCTGATTTCGATAACTAGACTTTTTTTTTTTCAAAAATTTCCTAAACGCTCCTCTCAATGGCTCAAAATGTGTTTATTCTTACACGGTTATTATCCCGTTTAAAAATGTTTGACGTGTTTCTTTTGCTGTATTCTCATTTCTTATTGGTTTGCTGAAGAAAAAAGAGATAGGGATTGGTTGCACGCTATGGCGGGCTTTGTTAGTTCTTTGTTAGTTCTTTGAACTCTTAAACTTTCAGAGCCGATTGCAAAATATAAGAACGTAGGCTCCATAAGCGTTTGTAATATTATATGAAAAAAATATGCATATATTAATTCAAACAATTCTAAGTTGACATATCCTACTATTTTTACAATAATAATATACCGGGTGTCGGTAAAAGAATGTCCCAGTTTCTATGCTTTATTATAAGCAGCGTAATATACAATATCAGCAGCATATCATACATCAAAGTGAAGGGTCATTGAACAAGAGTTTTTCCTACATATGTTCATATGTGCCCCCTTCGTTATAGGGGATACATTCAGCCGATAATACCAGGTCAAAAGGTAATTCCAGTATAGACAAGATTCGTGAATCAATGTATTATTTTTATAAATATATTTAAACTGACCTCTTTCTGTAAAACGTGTTGAAATAACTAAATTTAGGCCTAACTTTAGGCCTAAATTTAGATACGCCTTTTTGTATCCCGGGCTGATTTAAGCCTAATACCAGGTATAAAAGTAATTCCAGTATAGACAAGATCGAGAATCAATGTTAATATCATTTTATAAAATATATTTCAAATTGAAACAAGTGCTGGATCGGTAAGATCCTTTTAAGCAGGTAAAAAAGGAAATGCTTCCTTTCTTGTGAGTGGACGGAGTAGTCCTTTTCTCTATATGACCGCGCTGTGATTGGTCGAGAAATATTTATCGCTTTTTGGTTTTAAGGTATGTAAAAACAATGTTTTTTCATATCTTGAGCCTTACCTTCGTTTATTCTTAAACGTAATATTATAGTAATTTCTTCATAGAACTTTTATTATTTATATACATTCATCTTAACATACATGTAAATGTTTATTTAAGATTAAAAAATAAGGATAATAAAAGTATAAATTACATAATTTAGAAATTTAATATTCATTAACTTACATTGATTTATAATATATAGTATATCATATATAATATTTATATATATATACTATTATATATATATATATATTATATATTTTAGTATATATATATATATATATATAATAATATATATATATATATATATATATATATATATATAGTAAACAAGAGTGTTTTTAATATATTTGCCAATGATTTTGTTTAGCAAGCTTTCCAATAATCTTATCCGAAAATATAGACAGCTGCCACATACAGTTTTTCACCGATGTTTATGACTATTTCCATATTAAACTCATCTAAATCTTTACAAATATCCAATCATTTATTTTCATTATCGATTATATAGTTTTGTGTACCTCAGTAATACCTTCAGTTAAAACATACTAAAAAGATTCTCTCTCAGATATCATAGTATATTTTACATTCTGGATCACCCTGGCATAAATACTTTCTGACATTGTTATTCTAAGTTAGATAGAGGATTTCTGGTCACGTTTTTATAGAACTTGAGGAAGCGGTCGATAATGAAGCGGAGGATCATGGATCAGATTTTCTTAAAATGCGTAGTATTCCTGGTTAACATGTAATGATTTACGGTTACGTAATTAGCATAAAAACATATGTCTTCTTTCACTCTGCATATTAACACTCTAACCTACGGACGCTCTGCCATATATTTCCAGCTGCGTTTAGAACCTGAAATGTAGAATCCATACGATGTAGGTTCAAATACGGATGTTCATTATTTTCTCTCCATAATCTTACTTCCAAAACTGATTATGTTTTGATGTTTATAAAATCCTAGAGTAAGTTGCTTATTCGTTGGTTTCTTCGCTCTGGTTAATAACTGTTTTGGACCAAGTTTAAAGCTGAGTTTGGTTTAAAGTGCTCTTTAGCTACTCTTCAGTTTGATTTACATAACACAAGTAATTATCTGGACTCATTTAAAAATACAGCTTGGTAATTATATACATGGTGAATGGGTAGCCACTTTAAAAATCAAATCCATCGGTTTTCTCGTTTTTATAAGAATGAAACCCTCCTTCCTGGGATTTTGATTTCCCAACTGGACAATGTCTTGTATTGAGGTATACCGGTTAAGGTGAATCATGTATAACACTTAGGTGAAAATTAGAAACTTTTATTAACAAATCAGAGAACTTTGTGGCGCACCGCTTAACAGCCAAAACAAGTATGATTTTAAAATGAGTATGGGTCTAAAAACACGCCTGCTCAAAATTAGTTTAAAAGAAAACTACAGTTAATTTTTCATCCAATCACAAGGTAAGCTCAGGATTGAAAAAACATGTTTTTACATACCTTAAACCAAAAAGCGATAAATATATTCTATACAAATCACATGCGCGGTCATATAGAGATTAGGGATTACTCGTCCACTCACAAGAAAGGAAAGCATTTCTTTCTTACCTGCTTAAAGGATCTTACCGAC
Source organism: Trachelipus rathkii (assembly GCA_015478945.1). Classification (NCBI taxonomy): domain Eukaryota; kingdom Metazoa; phylum Arthropoda; class Malacostraca; order Isopoda; family Trachelipodidae; genus Trachelipus; species Trachelipus rathkii. Next base: position 21,643 of record JABUQX010129285.1, read on the forward strand.
CCAGCATGTTTTAATTTGAATATATTTATAAAAATAATAATAACATTGATTCTCGATTTCCTTGTCTATACTGGAATTGACTTTTTGACATTGGTATTCATGATGGCTTAAATCGCCCGGGAATACAAAAAGGGCTTATCCTAAATCTTAGGCCTAATTTAGGCCCTAAGTAGTTACTTTCAACACGTTTTACAGAAAGAGGTCAGTTTGAAAATATATTTAGTAAAAATAAGTAGCATTGGATTCCGAATCCTGGTCTAGTACTTTAATTAACATTTTAATAGAAAGTCTATTATTTTAACGACGCCATTTGGATACAAAAACGGTTTATCCTAAATTTAGGCCTAAAGTAGTTATTTCAAACACATTTTACAGAAAGAGGTCAGTTTTCGTATCTGTAAGGAGTGAGCGTTGTTGTGTTTTTTCGTGTTGGATTGTCAAAATGTACGCATAGATATAATAATAATAAGAAAATCCATTATTTTTAAAAAACTTTGAAATATTCTTTTTTTTTAAAACAGGGTTTTAAAATCTTACAAATACGGAAATTAAAATATAAAATGTAAGTGAATAATTGTTATTTTTAAATAAAACACTAGAATGAATTTTTTAAATAAAATCATGTTATGTTTACAGAGAAGAACTTATTTTGCTATATTTTAATACTTATTACAATGGCTAAAGATGAATGTAAAAGCAGTAAGGTATAGACAAACGTGGCATAGCTAGTGTAGAGGGCTGTCTAGTGGCGTTGCCTTATGATTTACTGATTTATTGCCTTTAAGGTACGTAAAATATGTTTTTAATAAAATTTTCATAGAAATTTTAGTAAAAAAGTATGTTTAAAACTTGATAGTTATAAAATTTATAACAAAAAGGTATTAACAGTTAATAATAAATTCTTTGTTCCAAGATAATGATTTATTAGAAGTATTAAGATTCCTAGAAAATGACCGGCTTTTTGCATTAAATGCCCAATATAACTTTACGTGTTGCATTAACACATAAAATGTTTTAATAAATTATAATGTATGTTCATACCAAAAGAACTTACCCTGGTATCAGTATAGGGTGTGCTGTGTGTGTATGTGTGGTGTGTTGTGTGTGTGTGTGTGTGTGTGTGCGTGTGTGTGTGCGTGTGTGTGTGTGTGTGTGTGTGTGTGTTTAAATAATAAATAACTAATAGGCATGAAAGTAATAAAAAATAAAAATAGGTTAATAAAAATAATAAAAATAAAAATACTTAATAATAAAATAATAAAAATAAAATAATAATAAAATATGAATATAAAAAATATAAATATAGAAAACAATAATACTGCGAAAATAATAAAATATAATAAGAGAAGTAATAATAGACGAAAAATAAATAATAGGAATAAAAAGTATTTACAAACAAAAACCATCCATAATTACTCATAATGTTAAAATATATGAGTTAAAGCAGTAAAGCAGGTAAAGCAGTGGAAAGGCAAAAGCCTACCTAATCCTTTGTTGCTATCAACAGCGGTTTTGAATTTACTGTTCTTAGCTGCTTTGGGTAAGGTATGTAATCGTATGAATAAATCTTAATAAATATATGAGTTAAGCAGTAAAGCAGTAAAGGCAAGAGAAATCAAAAGCCTACTAATCCCTTTGTTTGCTGAGGCAACAGGCGGTTTATTGGGATGTTAACTGTTTTACTGCTTGTAGAGGTCTGTAACAGTATGATGTTTTTAATAAGTTTCGTACAATTGTAGTAAAATAAATGTTATACATCAGACACACGTGGCGATTATATATCAGACACTCTTGGTTTTTTTCTTCTTACATACAAATTTTAAAAATTTGTTAATTAAAGAAGTAATTTAAATAAAAAAACTATATAGTAAAAAAATAATGTTAATTAAGATATAGGATGATGGTAAAGAGGTAAAGCAATAAAGCATAAACGTCGAGAGTTAAAGGCCAGGTAACAATAGCCCTTACTATCTCCCTCTGATGTACATTGAAAAAGATTTACCTATCTTATTTTCTAATATGGCAATCAGAGTCAAGTATATGTGTTAATAAAAAATGTTTTAAGTATGAAGTAAAATGAACTGACTCATAGTATATTTGAAAATATTTTTTTTTGAATAGTGTTAACCATTGGTTATCCCAACTATGAAATATGTGTTAAATAAATATAGCTAATCAGGTCTGTAATGAGTTATAGTTTTAGGATCGTAATATGTTTTTAATAAATTTATTTTAATAAAAAATGTTTAAGGTATGAATAAAAATGAATGATTCATGTAGTATAATATATAAGTATTATATAATATATAGTATAGTATATATATTAATTGATAAGCTATATATATATAATATATAGTATATTATATATATATTATATATATAATATATATGTAGCAATATATATATATAGTATAAGTTAAATATAGTATATATATATAGTATATTTTTAGAGTCCAAATAGATATATATATATTATTATATATATATATATATATATTGTCGGTTCTGTGTAAGTAAGGTTTGAAGGTTGCGGGCGACACGCTGTGGGTTACGCCGGGGAAATATTGCTCCTGCGGGCGCACGCCTGCGGCGGTTACGCGGTAATATTGAGCCTGCGGGCGCAAGCGGCGGGCGGGAACGCGGCGGAGGGCGCACCTTCGGGTGGCGGAGGAGCTGCCTGGCTTGTGCGCGGTATGGCGCTGCATGGCTGCGCCCTGAGGTCCGCTATGACGCTAGGGGAAGACATCAATATTAGCCCTCTGTTCTTTGATGTAGGGCAGGGTAGGGCTAGAAAAGGGTTTAGAAAAGGAAACCATCTTGAGCAACTTATAGAATAATACACCATTCGATCCTCATACCTTTGATGAAAATATGGGGTGGTTACCAATATTAGGACTTGTGTCTCAATGATCAGTGGTAGGCTAGAAAAAGCTAACTCATACTTAGCACTTGTAATATACATCCAATTCGATTCCCCTGCAAACTTATACTAGGGCGTAGAGCACCCATATTAGGGCTATTCCACGGGGCTTAGGGGAGGCTAGAAAGACTTGGAAAAAGTGGCACTCAGGTGGCACTATGTGGCACTCACATGGCACTATGTGACACTCACTTGGCACTATTGTGGCACTGCACTTGGCAAATTCATTGGCACTTCACCTGGCACTCAAAAAGAATCCTAGCACTCATCTAATACTCAATGCAAGAAGCACTAATTAGAACAAAATAATAGATACTCCTTAACGGTGATTGTGGGACCATCAAAGTTGAAACGTAAAAGCGTTGAACATCAAAAATGTCTGTGAGTTTACGCAAAGAATTGCACATCAAACGATGAAGCCGCCAAAGATGGATCGTCATCAAGATGAACCATTCCGAATATAGAATGGTATGCAAAGATGACGTCATCAAAGATGAGTCTTCAAAGTTGAGCCATCAAAGTTGAGCCATCAAAGCTGAGTCATCAAAGTTGAGCATTCAAGGATGAGCCATTAAAGTTGAGGCATCAAAGTTGAGGCATCGAAAGTTGAGGCATCAAAGCTTGGGCATTACAAAAGTTTGAAATCCATCACAGTTGAGGCCATCAAAGCTGAGGCCTCAAAATATATCGATGTGTGTGTGTGTGTGTGTGTGAAAGGTTCTATGGGTGAGTGTAGTTGTGTAGATACAGTGGTCTAATGGTTGGGTAAGCGTTAGGTGTGGGTGTGTGTGTATCTCTGTTGTAGTGAGTGTAAGTGTAAGTCTCTATGGGTGAGTGTAAGTGGGTGTTATAAGGGTCTATGGCTGGGTGGGTAGGCTGTAGGTGTGGTTGTGGATCTGTCGTGATATTTAATACTGAATGACACGTGTTTAGTTGTTAAGTGTCTCTTCAAATTTGATTTCTTGTTTGTTTTGGTCGTCAGGTAATGGGTTCTATGTATTGGGGGTGTGGGTGTAGGTGTATGGGTGGAGTGTGTCTAGGTATGTGTGTGTGGTGTGTGTGGTGTGGGGGTGTGTGTGTGGAAGGGGTGTAGGTGTAGCTGTGAGCTAGGGAAGTAAGGGTATATATATATAGTATATATTATTATAGTATTATATAGTATAGGTATATTATATTATGATATATATTATATGATATATATTGGATGCATGTATATATTAGTATATATAATATTATTATATATGATATATAGGTTATATATATATCTTATAATAGTATATATATACTATAGTATTAATAGTGTATACCATTATTCAATTCTTTATAGTATATTACATTGTGTCGCATATTATATTATATTATATAGTATAATAATATAGATTGATATAATATATATATATAGTATATATAGTTATATATAGTTAGTTATATATAAATGTATATACAGTATATATTATATATATTATATACCTATTTTAGTAATATGTATATATATATATATATATAGTTATAGATTAGTACATATATATGTATAATATATATATATATATATATATATATATCAGCTATATATATAAAGTATAGTATATTATATATAATATATATATAGAATAGTATATTATATATACTAGATATACTATATTATATATACTTAAATTAATTAATAATTGTAATTATTATAGCTTATAGTTATTATAATTGTAGCAAAAAAAAAATATTAAACTGTTATATAGAGGACTTTAATTAAAGTGTGTGTGTAGGTGTGGGTGAGGCACGTGGCGTTTGTCAAGGGTATCGCATATTATATACGTATAGATATAGTATATATATATAAAAATGATTTTTGTTATTAGTAACTTATTAATTATACGTATAGGCGTAGTATATTAGTTTAATATATTAGTATAATAGTATTATAGTATTA
>JABUQX010129286.1:0-7500 GCA_015478945.1 Trachelipus rathkii
TACCTGGCGACCTTTGAATTCTAATGATCATTATCCTCCTACTCCTATCCCTAAAAGAAGAACGTACACTTTAGACCGTTTTAAACGTCAATCTTACATCTCTGCTATCTCTTACAATGGATCGTTGTGGAATCAAAATAACCATATCTATGTATATCAAATGGATATTTTAGATCGGTATGCTTCTCATACCCTGCAACAATTGAATTTTCTTTTGAACGATCCATGGATAAATTCTTATTCTTCCTCTTCTTCTACTTCCCGAAAACGTCGTTGATTACTTGACGTCGGTGGAAAATTTCTTCGTTCTTTATTTGGAACTGCTATGGATGATGATGTCCAATCATTGCAGAAGCAAATAGCAGTATTGTCTGAGCAATCAGATAACGTAAATTCACTGTTTTTAAGGTTTAGAGACCAACTGAAATCTAATACAAATTCTCTCTCCACTTTGACACAATCAATAGATGATTTGAAAAATCAAACCCAAAATCTCCAATTAGCTTTTTCCTTCTTTAACGCTATAAATTTGATAGATTCCTACTTTTCTATTTTAAATACATATATGCAAAATCTATTAGAACTTAGAAATAATATATTAGATGCTTACTTATTGGCAAATCAAAAGACTACCTCCTATACATTATATTCCTTCTTGAATTTAAAACCCTTCATTCTTGAAAGTCTACAAGGAACTCATTTGGATACTATCGTTCCTTTTTCTCCAGAAAATTTCTATGAATTTCTTTCTTTTACGTGGACTATTTTAGATACTGTTCCCTATAGTATCGTCACTTTAATTCCTTTTTCTGATCATGACATATACAACGCTTATCGCATGATTCCTTTTCCTACCCCTACTAACTCTGGGCATTCTCGTATAGTGTTTAAACCAAAATTTAACATTTTCTTTGCAAATAAACAAATTATGAAATATAGTTATATGTCCAATGTACAATTTTCTCACTGTTTGCATGTACTTAATAATTCCATATGTCCTATGTTTCAGTCCCTTAGTTCATTTACTTCTCCATCATGTGAATTGTTTTTGTATACTAATAACACATTCATGGACTTAAAGCATAACACTCCTTTACATTGTAATCATGAGTATCATTTAACTAAAGAACCATATTCAATCCAAGCTCATTCTAAAATAATTATTTCCTTTAATGACCCAGTAGATGCTCAGCTGAATTGTTTACATTCTTTAATCAAAACAACACTTGCCGTATCCAATATATATATTTTAAATCAAGGATGTACATTAACTACAAATCAATATCACTTTATAAATCCTTCCCATGTACTGAAATCTCTAAAATTAATCAATTCTACAATAATAGATGTTCCTGTAATTTTCTCCTTTTTAAATCATTCATTTACCCAAACTCCATATTTTGTCAATTCACCTAAAATAGTTTGGGACAGTCAACTAGATTACATTAATTCATCATTGAATCATCATGCATCCGTGTTTACTTATTTACCCACTGTCTCTTATGCTTCTAGTTCGTTTATTACTGTATTTTTCATAATTGCATGTGTTTTATTCGTAATTATATTTAAACGGTTAAACCATACCAGGGCTAGTAATTTAGGCACTAATGAATCATCGACTAATTTCACGTCCCTTACGTTACGACCTTCATTAGACTTAAATCCTAGACATGAACCCTCCGTTATTCACATAAGACCTAGACGGCTACGTACTTTAGACTTTGTTGACCAACATTCAGACACATATGATTCTCCTCCTCATCCCATTCCCCTAACTCAAAGATCTTAATCTGGTGTGATTTCGTCTTCCGATGAATGGGGATTCCTGAAGCAACAATTTATCAAAATTACGTGATTGGAACAAAACAAAACTTTAAAGTGCTAGCAATTGAACAATTAACCCTAGTAAGGGGGCTCTATAAACTATCGTTTATTAAAATAAGTCAGTGAGATTACGTCACTAACCAACGAAAGCCAATAGAAAATACTGGCTTAAAATATTGTGAACAATCATCAAGAAATGAAATTAATCAGAGTCTTGAAGCCGATGTGAAAATGAAGTATATATATATATATATATATATATAAAGAGAGAAGATATATATATATATATATATATATAAAAAAAAAAATATAATATATATATATATATATATATATATATATATATATATATATATATATATATATATATATATATATATATATATATATATATATAAATAAGCAATTTCGTTGATCTAAAGTTCTAATTTTAATTTTCCGTTTTCAGTATTTAATGCTCAGATTTGAAAACTATGTTCATATATCAAACTTTGTGCTTAAGTGCTTAAATAAATAACATTCAATTTTTCCTTTCTGTGAAAACATTCTGCCATAGAATCTTAATATTTGTATATATATATATATATATTAAAACTAACGATAAATCAATAATGTCCTCAATATGTTTGGTTAAACCATCATATATATATATATATATATATATATATATATATATATATATATATATATATATATATATATATATATATATATATATATATATATATATATATATATATATAATTAAATTATAAGCAACTGCTATATTGTTGCAATTAAGATATTTGTATTTTTGCAGCTACTGTTGATTCCAATTGTCACGTACCTCTCTTTCGGTCTTAGTTTTTAGGATAAGTTTCAATTATTATTTTACTCAATTTTGATTATCGTTTTCTTCTTATGTTAAATATAAATTGATGCAAACTATTTTAAGTTGTAATATTAATGTTAGTAAAAGATTAACTCTACCAGAGTTTTATTCACCACATCTAATATTATTAACGCATGTAATTTAGAAAAAGGACTACCAGTACCACGCTACTACAAATTATCATTTTAGTAGGTAAGGGAAAACAAAAGTCTTATATATATATATATATATATATATATATATATATATATATATATATATATATATATAATTATATTATTATAATATATATATATATATATATATATATATATATATATATATATATATATATATATATATATATATATATATATATATATATATATATATATATATATATATATATATATATATATATATATATATATATAGCATATATATATATATATATATATATATATATATATATGTATATATATAAATATATATATATATATATATATAGTTATATTATACATATATATATATATATACATATATTATTATATAGTATATATATAAATATATATATATTATATTATATTATTATTGTTATTACAAAATGTAGATGAAGAAGTATATATATATATATTATTATTATATATATATATATACATATATATAGTGTTATATATATATATATTATATAGTATATATATTTATATATATATATGTTATATATATATATATATATATATATATATATTAGTTATATATATATATATATATATATATATATATATATATTTCATATATATATATATATTCATATGAGTGGAGATATATATATCTGGGGAATGCCATTATATTATTTGTATGTATATATACATATATGGTATATTATACAGATATATATATTTAGTTATATATATATATATATATATATATATATATATTATATTATTATTATTATTACATAGTTATTTATATATATATATATTATTATTGTTGCTATATATATATATAAATATAATATATATAATATATATATATATATATATGTTACTATGTAGTATATATATATATATATATATAGAAGATATTATATATATATATATATATATATATATTATATATATATATATATATATATATATATATATATAAAAATATATATATATATATATATATATATATATATATATATATATATATATGTATATATATTATGTAATGAAAGGTATATATAAATGCCTCTATATGGTACTGAGCGTGACGCACGGTCCGGAACCATTGGTCTTCATGGCAACGTAAACATGTCAAAATGTTACCATAGCAAACTCGGGTATATTTATATATATATTATTATATTATATATATATATATATTATATATATATATATATATATATATATATTAAGTTATATATATATATATTATTATTATATATATTAGTATATATATATATTATATATATTATATTATATATATATTATTAGTTATTATGTTATTATTATTAGTTGGTTATTATATATATATATATATATATATATATATATATATATATATATATATTATTATTATTATATATATATTATATTGTTATTAAATATATATAACATTACAGTATATATAAATATATATATATATATAAAAATAATATATATATATATATATATATTATTATATTATTATTAAGTTATTGTTATATATATATATATACATATGTTATTATTATTGTTGTTGTTAGCCACAGTATTATTATTATTATTATTATTGATATATACATATATATATTATATATTATATATTATATTATTATTATATATTATTATTATATATATATGTAAAAAGATATATATATATATATATATTATTATTATTATTATATATTATTATTATTATATAAATATATTAGTATATTATTATTATTATATATATTATTATTATATATTATTATATTATTATATTGTTATTATTATATTACATATATATATTATTATTATTAATATATTATTTTATTATATATTTATATATATATATATATATGTATTATTATTATTATTATATATATATATTATATATATATATGTTATTATTATTATATATATATTTATTATTATTATATTTACATATGTTATATTAAGTATTTATTATTATTGACATTGTTATATTATTATTAATATTACATTATTACTACATATACATATACATATATATTGTTATATATATATATATATTATTGTTATTATATATATATACATATATATTGTTAAGTATATAAAAATATATATATAAAGTTATTATTTATTATTATTATTATATAAAGAATATATTAATATATACATATTATTATTATTATTAGCATATATTATATTATTATTGTTATTACATATTATTATTATTATTATTATTACATTTATATATATATATAAAGTTATTATATATATATTATATATATATTATTATTATTATTATATATATAGCCACATATATTATATATTATTATTATTATTATTATATTATTATTGGTTATTATATATATATATATTATTACATATTATTATATTATTATTATTATTATTATTATTATTATTATATTACATATATTATTATATATATATATATATATAGTATATATAGCAGTATGAAGTTATATATATATATATGTTATATAAAGTATATTGCCTTCCATTTTGGTACATATATTTATATATATATAGTGTTATTGTTATTATTATTATTATATATATAATATTATTTGTTATTATAAACATATATATATATATTATATATATATATATATGTTATTATATTATTATTGCTATTATTATTATATATATATACATATTATATATTATTATTATATGTTATTGTTATATATTATATATTATTATTACATATATATTTCATATATATATATATTATTATATATATATATATATTATTATATATTATGGTTATTATATATATTATTATTATTGTTATATTATTACATATATATATACATATATATATATATTAAATATTATTAAGTTATTATTATTATATATATTATTATTTATATATTATTATATATATTGGCTATTATTATTATTATATGCTATTATTACATATACATATATACATACTAACATACATATGTTGAAAGTTTGTTATATATATATATATATATATTATATATATATATATATATTATTATATTATTGGTTATTGTTATTATATATATATATATATATATAATATATATTATTATTACATATATATATATATATTTATATATATATATATTATTAGAGCATATATACATATATATATATATATATATATATATATATAGTATATATATATTATTATAATATATATATATATACATGTTATGTATTATGTTATTATATTATTGTTATATATATTGAAGAGTTATATATACATATATATATATTATATATATATATATATATATATATATATGGTATATTATTGGTTTTTATATATATATATATATTATGCTGTTATTATTATTATATATTATTATTACATATATATATACATATTATATTACACTCATATTTCAATATAACACATTAATACACGTAAAAATGCATCTATGTATTCGTGGCAGCGTGTCACACTTCTTGGCAGCATTCTCCAAGTTGTGACATGTCACTGTATGTCATTTGGTTTATATATATATATATATATATATATATATATATATATATATATATATATATATATATATATATATATATATATATATATATATATATATATATATATATATATATATATATATATATATATATATATATATATATATATATATATATATATATATATCTTCTTTCTTTCTTTCTTTTACCTACCCTTTCCTTCCCAAGACTAGAGGCGTGCATATAAGTATCGGTAAAAGCAGTAGAGAATATTTGATAAATATCGAAAAGAAAGCTTCCGCCTTAACGCCCCCTCTGTACCATTAATTAGTGAAACCTCGCTGCACAGAAAATCAACCCTAGAGCTTCATGGGACCGCGACGGCCCTCACTATGGTAAATCGACAATGGTAGGGTTCATCCCTTACCCAGGTGGGCCACAAACTATGCCCCCATGAAAACCCCGCCATTCTCTACTATCATGCACCTTTATTCTTGCCTCAAACTCACATTTCTCTCCCCTTCAGACATTCGTTCACCGACTCGGTCCACAATTTCTTCGGTCTCCCAGCCGGTCGGTTCCCAACACACTCACCACACTATACATCCGGCTTAACCAACCGAATTATCATTCATCCTTTCCACACCAAACCATCTCAACATACCTTCATTTATTATCTCATTTACCCCTTCTTCATTACACTGCACAGCTCCCTAATAAGTTCATTCCTTCATTTTATTAATTTTCTCACACCTAGCATGCTCCTATATATATATGTTATAGAGAGTTAGCTATATATGGTTATTATATATATATATGAAAGAATATATATATATATATATATATATATAAAGTATATATATATATTATATATATATATATATATAGTTATGCGGTGTTATATATATATTAAATATTGTTGTTGTTACTATATATATATATATATTATATATGTTATTATATTATAAAGAGCATATATTACATGAGCACATACATGGTTATTGCTGGTTAGTTATGTTATTATTGTTATTGGCTGGTTATTGGTTGCTATATATATAGTATACGTTGTTATACATATTATATTACAAACATATATATATATGAGCAAGTTCCAAAAGTATATATATAGATATATAGTATATATATTTACATATATGTTATTATTATATTATATATATATATATATATATA
>JABUQX010129286.1:12500-20000 GCA_015478945.1 Trachelipus rathkii
TAAACACAGGTAACAAAATACCCTCATGTTAAACCCTAGCGCACTCAAGACTTAGTTCCTTTACATTCACCAACGATTTAATTGAACCAGCCACCTTCCTACCATTCACAACTTTCCTACCACACTCTGCATCATTCGTTCCCTTTTCATCCAACATAAATCCAAAATAGTTAAACCCATAAACTTGTTCCAGCTCCTCACCATCTAACATAACTTCACACCGAGGGCTGTCCTCACTCACAACCATAATCTTACTCTTATCTACGTTTACTTTCAAATCCCTCCATTTCCACACCTTTCCAAATCTCTTGACCAATCCTCTCAAAGTCTCTTCAGATTCGCCACAAAACCAAATCATCCGCATATAATATGTTGGGCACCCTCCACTCTCTTCCATTCTCCATCATTCTAACACCATCCCATGCCACCCCGCCTCTAATTCTCTCAAAACCCCATCCATATTCAAGTTGAATAACCAAGGAGACATAACACATCCCTGCCTCATCTGCTCTTAATATTAAACCAATCACTTTCGACTCCCTTTTTTCTTACTCACGCCTCACTCTCGTCATACATACTTTTGATTCCATTCAGAAGCATACCACCAACACCTGCAATAGAGCTTTCTTATTAATCCTATCATACGCCTGTTACAAATTCATAAAACCTAAATACAATTTATTCCGATTCTCTCTCATTTTCTCAATAATTTGTTTCAATGTAAAGATTTGATCCACACATCCTCTACCACTTTTAAATTCACCATGTTCTCCACCAATCAGTCCTTTAGTCACTCGACGCACTCTTTTGCCCAAAATACCAGCATATATCTTCCCTACAACACTCAATAAACTAATACCCCTATAATTCCTACAGTTTCCCTTATCCCCCTTACCCATATATAATGATACTATTACTAGTCATCTCCAATCCCTCGGAACTATACACTCCATAAACGCTTTGTTACACGACTTCCAAATCCATGCAATCACCATCTTGCCTCAGTTATTGCTCATTTCACCAGTAATTTCATCTATAGCTGCAGATTTACCATTCTTCAACTTTCTCACTCTACCCATTACTTCCTTTTTACTAATGACCTCATCGCCAAAATACCTATTTCTTCTTGCACTCTCAACCCCACACAGTTTCAATATCACCTCTTCATTACTGCCAATGTTATGCAGATTTTCGAAGTGTTTCTTCCACACTCCCCTCACATCCACTTCATCAGTTACAAAAGCACCATCCCTATTCATTAGTCCTACCAGATTCCCCTTACTCTCATTCTTAACTTTTCGCGCTTCCTTCCAGAAGAGCTTCCTATTCCCTTGTAAATTCCCATTCATCCTCCTTCCAAACTGTTCACTGACCTCTTTTTTACTCCTACGTATGCATCTTTCACTATTCTTTTTCTCATCCTTATATAATTCCAAACATCTTTCTTATGAAACCTCATCATTGGCTGTTAGTTCATTCAACCAGGATTCTTTTTCACGTTTAACCTCTTGCATCACCTCTTATTTCCACTACTCACTGTTAACACTCTTACTTCCTACTTTAGAGCATCCACATACTTCTTTTGCACTACTAACAACCGCTTTCTTCATTTGCTCCCAGATTTGTTCAGTTTCAACTGATTTACTTGCGAGCCCAGTGGAAACGGGTACCTTTTGTTTCAAGAAGTTCGTGGCCCGATAAGCAAGTGAGTACGGATGTCTGGCCTGGAAAGATCCACCCTTGGACGGACTTTCATAACTGTTAATAGGGACTTGTTGTTTCCCCGGCGAACCAGAAGCAGGGAGTTTCCGGGAGATGGTACAGGGAAGCTCCGACGAGGGACATGGACGTTTGCCATCAACCGCAGAAGCGGAACAGGTCGCAAAATCAGATATACCTTTGGGTGGGAGCTGCATGGACCTCTACAAGGTGGGGAGCATGAGAGAGGGTCGTGTGTGTCGGCGGAGAACGACGAGTGGTCAGGTGGACGATGGTAGGAGAGTTGGAAGGACAAATGTCCAGAGCCACTGGAAACACCAAGTTAGGTGTTCCGTTAACCGGCACGGAAGACCAAATGGTCGAACGTGAAATCGGAACAAATTCCGGACACAACGCACGGGACGATGGACAATGGTAGAGGCAACCACAGATGAAGTGGACGTTGCCGCAGCATAAGAAAGAGGAACATGAGCCATTTCCTTTGCCCGGCGGGTAGTCTCTCGATGGCCATACTTATGAATGGCGCACTGCTGCAGGTTTTCTTACTCCAAGGCAAAGAAAGGGCAGTGGACAGAGGAGACTGTGTGTGGGCCCTTGCAGTTAGGAACACATGGAAGATTTTTGTCACAGTTCGGGTGGAGATAACTTCAACATGTCGGACATATGATCTAGAGAGACCGACAATATTTCTGGGGGTGACCAAATTTATGGCACTTGAAACATCTTCTCGGGAAGGGCACATAAGTCCAAACCGTCTGCATGGTAAAACCAAGTTTTACCTTGGATGGAGGGAAAGGCAAAGAGAAGGTAAGTAAAAGACAAGGGTTCGTTGTTAAGGGGTACTCCTTACGTGGAGGGAACCGATAAACGGCGGTGAAAGGCACGTTGTGATTCTGTAAATGAGTAAATTTTCAATCAAAGCAACGGGACACAACTCCTGCGCGTATATGGTATCTTTCGACGTGTTACGAACATCGTCAGGACGGGAATTTTCCCCAGACGTGATTGGGAAGCAAGTACGTTGCTCTGGGTACGAAAGGCAGCACGAACCAAGAGGGAACCGTTCTTTATTACGGCGTGTAGCCTGTGCTTCCAGTAAGCGAAAGATAGCTTCAAAGCATCACTAAGGATGAGCTGGCTTACAGAAGTCAGTGGACGAGAAGAGGTCGAATGTAAATAAAAATAAAGCGGGTAGGAAGCAAAACCTATGATCCCTGGAAGGAGGCCGGAGAAGGCGATTGTCGTAGTTGGTTTATTCTGGCGTTTAGGAATAGGACTCTGCTGACGTAGGGGCTATTATGATGGTTGACGTAAGGATTGAAAGATAATGGTATTCTGTGAGTCCACAGCAGCCTCACCTGGTCTAGACGGGGTAGTCCTTGAAACAGGACGGGAATTGAAGACTATAGGGGTGGGTGGTGGAGTACCAACCATTTCATCAACAAGGGCATCAGAGCCCCTATTGATCGCTGGTCGATAAATGGTCAGGAAGGGGTCGGGTCGGGGACCTGACAGATGTTGATTTCCGCCTTTCTTGGAAACTTTATTTTTTCTTCTACTTTTTCCCATAATAGATTCTCCTTTTATACATCTGCTCCGCAAAAAATAAACACAAATACTTTACACAAATGATGAATAAAAACAAGTTATCTTGGATGCGTATCCGCAGAAACCGCGCCCACCACATGCCCAGAGCATAACACCTCCCTCCCAGAAACTCCACTCCGTAGGGCGGTTCATAGGTGTGGCCTCGGCAAAGCCTCCCGGAACTCCGCGTCCAGTCCCAAAGGTGAAATAATGCCAGCCGTGCACCACACGGATAAGACGCGAAGCTCAAGATTATACACCCAAGTGCAGGACAGCTTCTTCACAGGTTACCCAAGGTTCATGTCCTCAACAATAGGCGGCCCGGAGAAAGGCGAGAACAACCGTATTTTGAGCTGTACCCTCACCCATGGGGGAAGGAGGGCAAGATGGGCGGGCACAAGATGGGAACAGAGACAACGGCAAGATAACCACCAGGACTCAGGAGGAAATTGGGGAGACTCTCAAAAGAGAGATCAATAATACGTAGGATAGTACGGACAGATCATGGAGTAAAAAGGAAACAAACTGGGAAAACGCAATAATAATAATTAAAAATAATAAAGATAAGTAAAATAAGGGAGATGAGAACACAAAAACAAAATATAACAAAAAGAAAGTGGCACTTCGCAGATACAAAAGTGTCTGTGCCCTCTCTCGACGGCAACGAGGCCACCTTCATGAGGGGGATAATAATAATAATAATAATAATAATAATAATAATAATAATAATAATAATAATAATAATAATAATAATAATAATAATAATAATAATAATAATAATAATAATAATAATAATAATAATAATAAAAAATAATAATAATAATAATAATAATAATAATAATAATAATAATAATAATAATAATAATAATAATAATAATAATAATAATAATAATAATAATAGTAATAATAATAAAATAATAATAATAATAATAATAATAATAATAATAATAATAATAATAATAATAATAATAATAATAATAATAATAATAATAATAATAATAATAATAATAATAATAATAATAATAATAATAATAATTATATAGGCATATGCAGTGAGAAAAAAGAGCAGTGGAATGAATTTAAAATTACTAATCGGTAATCGAATTAGAAATTTAATATGAAAACTTAAATGCTTTTGAGTTAATAAAACACATAATCTTAATAAACGTATTATATTTTTATTAGAAGTTTATATATACAGGGTGTCTCAGAATAAAAGGCTCCACTTCATGCGGGTACATTGATGGAAAATTAGATCATAATACTCTCTACTTGTATGCTTGGTAACGCTTCGTTACGGAGTTATTAGCGATGGAGCCAACCTAAGAGAGTGGGAATACGATATGCGACACAGGATTCCTTATAAAGAAAGCGATTGCATTTCTTTATTCAGGACATTATAGTACAACAGATAAAAAAAAATTATCTAATAAAAAATGTTTATCTCCCACGTCTACATATGCCCTGAAAATTTCATCTCGATCGCATGAGCAGAAAAAAAATTATCGCAATTTTTCATTTTAAAAGCCAAAAAAAGATTGTTTTGAATTTCGACATTGCTGAGCTCAAATTTGAAAAAATCAAAAAAGTACTTCATGACTTTTGTAGATAATGGGTCCATCTATGCATATTTGAAGTTTGAAATTTCGAAAAAAAATTGTAAAAGTTGAAGCGAAAAACATTCAAAAACGTATTTTTTTGAAAACAGGAAAACACTGAAAAATAATTACTACAAATACAGAAAAACACCCGAAAACGACGTTTTAGAGGTCAGAAAAAACTACAGTCTGCTTCTTTTCCAATCAAAATTGGCTGAAAATTAAGAAATTAATGTCCATTTTTAGGTGGGGGTTAAAATGGGGTGTTGCTGCCTCCAATATTGAACCCAGCCCTTTAATTAAAAAGATCTATTAAATATTAATTTATATATGAAATAAAGTAACAAAAAGTGGTCGGAAACATTAAAGATGCACAAAGAAAAAGAGTGTCCCATTCTTTGTGCACAACACTGCGAATGGAGTGTTCAGAAGCGAAGTATCTATTGTAATATCCTTAACGATTGAGAGTGATGCAACAGGTCGAAAGCTAAAACGAAAACGGAGAGACTTAGTGAGAGTATGAGTGTTGACACGTCGAAAAGAAATAAGCTCCACCTTTTCAAAGAGAACTATATGGCAGCAGGAACCACCCCAGATATGTGATGCATACTCTATATAAGAGCAAACAACACCCCTACAAAGAGCAAACAACAGCGGTAACGTGGAGAAATCTGAAGGCTCCTCAGAGCATACAACCTCTTAGACACTTGCTTAGAAAGAGAAGTAATGTGATTGGATGTCCTCTGTATGCCACATGTGAACGCACACCATCTGGGCTAATAACCCCAAACAGGGATTTTAATAATAGTTATCACGTATTATTAGTATTCAAAAGCTTAAGACCATTAATTATTTTCAGTGCAAGTTATTTCTTTTCCTTATGTGTTCATCATCTTTAAAACATCAAAATTCAAATATTATATTTAAAATGAATTTGAAGTTACTGTTTAGTTATTCCTATATATGTTTTTATTACATTCACCAACAGTATAAAATAATAGAAAGAATAGTTTATTTAACGAATTGAAAGGGTCATTATATATTACTAATCATCTGGTCAGTTTTTTAGAACATTATAAGCTGTAGTGCATAAATGTTAATTTTGAAATGTAAGTTTCTGTTCAAATAATCAAGAATATTATTATAAAATATCGTAAATTAAATTTATTTTCTTTTAATGGACCTTATAATCAAATACTCTCTGATATTAAAATAACTGAAACATGAATCTATTGAAGATCTTGATTCTTAAAATTAAAATTAATTTTCAGGTATTTGCAAAAAAAGAAAAACATAAGACACAAGTTTATTATTGTTTGAAAAACAAACAGTACTTAATTTATTAAAGGTGTTGGACTAATTTAAACATTCACACCTTCATTAGCTTCATACTTTACTGGCTAAATAATATATCTTAAATTCATTGTAGGATGATACTCCAGTAAATGGTATTGAATAAAACAAAGATACTCAACATAGTAATACGGGAGATTAGAGTTAGTCTCCCTACTAATATTTTGACTTTCAATTTATTGGATTTTAGATCGATTCCTCTTATTTTTGCACTTCCTTTAAGCAGTAGAGTCCAAGCTTTCTTCCTCTCATCTTCATCCGAGTTGTAGGCAACTATGTCGATTAGAACGTGAAAAACAATTATTAAGAAGATCGCTGAGGTACAAAATAAAAGCCAAATATCAACTGCTTTAAGATACGATGTTTTTGGAAGGAAAGACGAGACCTGAAATAAAACAAAAAGTTATTTAGAAAATTGATAATTAGTTAGAAACAAGCAGCTGACAGTTTTAAAGTTTAATAAAATATTTTCCCTCCTTTCTTTCCTTTTTTTTTATTTTTTTGCTTATTTTAAAATTATTTAAAAATTGTTTCTTATTCTAAAGTTTCAAACTCTTTAAACTATTTATTTACTATTAAGTTAACAATTCTTATTTTATTGTCATTTACTAAATTATGTGCTCATCATATTTAAAAAAAAGTTGCTTATTTTTAGTAAATTAAAATTAAATATACTAACTAGAAACGAATTTATTGCGGCAAATTTGGATTAACATATATTTTAATCCTGCCGAAAATCCAATATAATTAAGATTTTATTTAAATAAAAAAAAGACTTTGTTAACACTTTTATTTAAATTTGATAAATATTTAAAATTTAAAAAATATAAAATTTGATAATTTGATAAAAAAAATTGAAACTTGAAAATGAAGCATTGAAATATTTAGTTAACCTGCTTTTTCATTTTATTTTGCTTATTTTTGATGACAATTAAAAATCAAATTACTGTCACACAATTAAAGCCATTTTCGTTTTTGCATTTGTGCTTAAAAAATGTTTACTTTTTCGTTAGTTTTGTCAAACTTGGTGCAAAATCGTGAAAAAATGCTCACCAAACGTAAAAAATTTCCCTAATTCTGTGTAATATATAATAAAAGTCTGTATAAAATAGCAACCTTATAGAATTAGGGAAATTCTTTTGGTTTGATGAGCAATTTTTTTTACGACTATGCACCAAGTTTGACAAAACGAACGAAAACTTTAGCATTTTTTTAGCACAAATGCAAAAACGAAAATGGCTTT
>JABUQX010129286.1:37500-42110 GCA_015478945.1 Trachelipus rathkii
CAACATTCACAATTAAAAGACATTTAAGTGGGAACTTTTTACGTTTTCATAAAATCTGTCTATATAAAATGCCATTTTAGACATTGTTAAAGGATAAACAGAATGTGTATTTCAAAACTGGGATCCATGATCAATATTAAATTTGTGTGTGTGTGGGTGTGCGCCCCTTAATGTAAACATTAATCTACTCCTGTAACAACGGTCCTCGTGAATCTCGAATATCCAACTTCGAGATGGCTCTGTAGCTCAAATCTTTCTTCCCTCTCTACATAATCCTTGTCGCTTTCTGCCTATACTGTTGTTCTCCTAACAGAAACAGATTTTCACTCTTTCTTTGAATATCTTACTACCTCTCACGAGACTTTATATCTTCTCATCCACATACTGAGGTCCTCTATTTAGGGGATTTTAAATGTACACAACACTGAATGGTTTTGGTCCTCCTCTCTTACTGATTTAGGTGGGGAGGAGGCCGAATTCATTTGCATTCTCAAACGATCTGGAAGGAACTATTAAAGGAACCCACAAACATTCCTGGATCGTCCCAACCAATTTTTGAAACACACTTGTCCTATGTTTCACTACTAGTCCTTCTCTCTATAGTAATACACTCACCTTCGCATCCTATTGGTAATCTGACCACAACCTTATCTCTGCCTTAACTTTAATGACTTTCTCCTCCAACAGCTCCATCCTGCCCTGTGCGTTTTTTCTGGCACTTTTGTCGGGGTGATGCGTAGCTTCTACGCTAACTATATTTGGAATGACTGCTTTGATCTCTGATGACGCTTCGGCTTCTGCCATTAAGGTAGGGGTGGGAGCTATAATCGTTGATGGGATGAGCAGGTTCATTCCTTCTTCGAATAAATCTTTCTCTCCTCATAATCCATGGTTCGTTCGTGCCTGTTGCTCTGGCCATTCAGCTAAAAGAGCAAAGCGCTTAATCGGGAGGGAGGAAAAATGTCTCGTTATCCCTATCGGGCATCTCGCTAAATTTTCATTCAGCTAGAAATCTTGCAGGGATACTTCTTGACCAGCAAAAGGCGGGGCTTCATAAACCTCCTGGGTCTCCTACTCTGATAAATATCTTTCTGCGGTCCAATGCAACCATTCTCTAACAACTTCTCGTAAATCTGCCTTTCCTCCTCTTATTCGATATCCTGATGGCTTCTGTTGCTAACTCTCGCAACTGAAAAATGCCAAATCTCTTCGGCCTCTCTATTTTCCTCTAACCTCACAAACCCTGGATTGGACGGTTCTGGATTCCTCCTTCCTCCACCCTTCTCTCAGGTGTCCTAATGTCCTTTGCACTGGTGCTTTTACATTTGATCGGTTGCATGGGCTCCTTTGGAGATCTATTGAACCGTTAAGGAAGCGGTGTGGCCCGGATGGCATTACCCAAACACGAGTTTTTGAGGGAGTGTGCTCCCGAGCTGGCGCCCATCCGCCCTCGTTCAACTATACTCCCTATGTCTCAATACTAATACTTTCCCTCAGTGGTTGGAAGCACGCGCACATGTCCAAACCCTATTCCGAAAAAAAAGGAGCCGCTTGATCCTTCTAACTATCCGCCCTATATAGCTCTCACACTGTATTCTATCTAAGGATTTTTTGAACTTAGACGCATCTGGAATATCCTCAATTCTCTTCTTTCCGATGCCGTAACGGCTTTCGCGTTCGCGCTTCGAGTCTACTGGTGATATGCTTTCCTATTTAACCGATTTATGGTTTTCTTCCGCCCTTAGGAACTACGGGGAGACCTGCGTGGTGGCGGCCGACAATATCCAAAGCATTTGAACCCGGGTATCGGGCACGCGCACTGCTCTCCAAGCTCCCTCCTTTGGGTTTCCTCCTTCTCTTTTGCTTACTTATGTCTAGTTTTTTCCTTTCCCAAATCGCTCATATCGGCTGTTGTTGAATGGGGCGCTTCTTCTTTTCCCTTTTCTGTCCAATAGTGGTGTTGCCCCAGGGTTCTGTCTTAATCTCCCTACTTTTATTCCTACTTTTTCATTATGATCTCCTCATAATACCGGCAACAATCTACTCTATTCACATCATATAGCGATGACTCGACCTCATATCTTCAAGTCATTTAATTCTGCCCTCTTTTAAACTTCTAAATAATTGCCTCTCGTCCTTAATCTTTCGATTCTATTCTCGCTGATCTCGATAGAATTTCCGGGTGGGGGTCGTCTCAACCTTGTGGAATATTCATTCTTTAAAAACTCAACTTCTTCAAATCTCCCTCTCTAAAGAGCAACCTTACTAACTTCTAAATCTCTAAAGCGACATAACCTTCTAACTTTCCCTATCTCTTTTCGACGAAACGGTTCTCCTCGTCTCTATCCTGTTGAAATATACACATTCTTAGGCGTCTAACATAAACAAAAAAATGTCTTAGAAACCTCACATCACAACGGTTGCCAAGGCGGCCTCAAAGAAACTGGGAGTTCTGTTTTAGACTGCAAGACTTTTTTTTCCTCTCCAAACACAGTTCTTCTATACTTCAGTATACAAGGGCCTCATTCCGCCCTTGTATGGAGTACTGCTCTCATATTCTGGGGGGGCTCAGGTTTCAACAACCCCGGTCTTTGGAAATTAGGTCGAGTCAAGGGCAGAAAAGACCTATTAAACTGTCAGTTTCTTTCTAGTTCACTTGACCCTATCTTTGCAGCGCGATGTTGGTGCTTTATCATCTTTTCTTAGGTATACCGTAGCGGCAAGTGCTCGAGGTAGCTTTCCCCGCGTGCCACCACCTTTAAGACGCCGTCGTAGCACAAGGGGTGCTGTGTCGGCACATGAGTTTTGTTTTGATATTAGCAACTCCAGACATAGTTGGCTGCGGTGCCTCCTTCTTTCCTGTCCACTCTGTTCTGTGGAATTCTCTTCCATCTTCTGTTTGTGTTACCTACTCAATTTAATCTCTCTCACTTTAAAGCCCCGCGGTCTGTGCTCATGCTGGCGTGATTTTTGCGGTTTAGTTGAGGTTTTTGATTTTAACACCAGTCCCCTTCTTGAATTGGGGCTTTGCCCGTGAGCGGTGGTGATAACTGTAAAAAAAAAAAAAAAATAAAAAAAATAAGGTACACAGCAAATTGAATATAAGGAGTTATTAATATTAAAAATCTTGTTCTCTATGTTTATTAATGGAATGGAAATTTACTTAAAAGACATTTTATTAAAATTTAGGTCAAATACCTGGCTTCATAAATGGGAAATAAAAAAATCTTCCTTTCTTAAAAATAAAAATTTTAATATTGCAAGATGTATAATATTCATAGCAATTATTATATGGGCGCATGCTTAAGGGAAAAATAATAAAATAAATATATATTTATACTTATATAATATATATATATAATATATATATTATATAATATAATATATATTATATATATATATATATATATTATATATATATATATATATATATATATATATATATATATATTAATATATATAATATATAATATATATATATATATATATAATATATATATAATATAATATATACCTCCGAAGTAAAGAGAGCATGCTTCCAACATAATGTCGCAATCGTCTGAAAACTACAATTTCCTTAAAAAAAATTAATGAAAGTCATGTACTAGAGTATTTGAAAGGGCATTTAAATACAACGGCACTAGAGATAATTAAAATGCAACTTCAGAAACATAAATACAGCGACGAAAGTAAAATGTTACCACTCCTATTATATTACACTGGGCCTGCAGCGTACAAGAAATTGAGAACCATATTTAGACTTCCCTCAGTCAGCTCTTTAAGGTCTTGGGCTAATAAATTAGATATTGATACTGGTATAAGCTCCAATTTATTTTCATTTCTGAAAGGCAAGATTCAAACCATGGTGGCAAGCGATAAAGTATGTGTAATGTATGTTGATGAAATGAGCCTTAAAAAAAATCTTGACTTTGACGAAAGATCTCAGTCAATCACAGGATTTGTGGATTATGGAACTTGTAGAGAAAATACTATAGCAAATAATGTCCTAGTTTTTATGATTAGAAATTTATATTCAAATTGGAAGCAAGCACTAAGCTTTTATTTTACAGAAAATACAATGAAATATAACAAGTTCCAAGACGTATTATATGAAATATTGAAGAGATTGAAACAAATTGGAATTACCATAGTAGCCATAACAGCAGATCAAGGTAGGAATTTCCTATGTGCTTTTAAGAAGGAGGGAGTTAATTTTGACAAACCATATTTTGTTTCAAGATCAGAAGATATACGTCTTTGCAGATGCACCTCATTTACTAAAATCAACTCGCAATATATTATATAAGTATAAAATTTTTACTTCTGATGGCATTGCACAATGGTCGTATATCAAATCAACGTACTATCATTGTCAAGACAAAAATTTTAGGTACATACCTAAAGTCAATTCCACACACATATTTATTCCGCTATTTGGAGGTATGATGAAAGTCAAGCTTGCTGCTCAAGTGCTAAGCAAATCAATGGATTCGGCTATATTATCGTTAATTGCCCATAGAAAAATAGAAAACGATGCTTTGCCTGCATAAAAATTTTGTCAAAAGATGAATGATCATTTTGATATTTTCAATTCATCTAACAATCTTGCA
>JABUQX010129287.1:0-7500 GCA_015478945.1 Trachelipus rathkii
CATCAAGTAGTATTCCCGCCTATGTGGAAGATAGAGGTCAGGAACCCGTTTGAGTTAGTAGCAGTGGATGTGATGGCGATGCCAAAGACAAGAAGAGGTAACGTGGCTTGCTTGGTCGCAGTGGACCATTGTAGTAAGTGGGCGGCGGTGAAACCGTTGAAAGATAAGTCGGCAGGAAGTGTGGCCGACGCTTTCGAATTCCAGATGTTACCAGCGTTTGTGCGGCCACCTTATAAAGTGTTAACGGATAACGGGGTGGAGTTTAGAAGTGGTAGGTTTGAGAAAATGCTTCAGGAGTATGGAATAGAACACATCTACAGCAGCCCGTATAAGCCAGCGAGTAACGGGGCTGTGGAGCGTGCAAATAGGACCTTTGCTGAATTCCTGAGAAGTATCATGGAGAAAAACATTGATTGGGACAGTTGTCTGCCAAGAGCGGTGCTTGTGTATAACAATACAAAGCATGCAGAGCTTGGAGTGTCCCCAGTGGAAAAATTGATGGTGGAGAAGCATGAGAAGGGTAAAGTGGTACCGATTCCGAGAGATCAGCAGGAGAAGTGGCGTGAAGGACACCCAAATTGGTTACCGTACGCGGTAGGGGTGAGAGTGAAAAGAAAAATTGTTACAGTGGATAGGAGTCTGAACAGAAAACTGAGCGAGAAGTATGAGGGTCCGTTTACAATAACTAAGGTTATTTCAGGAGGTATGTCGTATGACATTAAGGGTAAAACTAAGACTGCAAGAGCACATTACTCTCATTTGAAGGTTTGGGCGGATCCCCCAGAGTATTTGAGACAATACTTCAAGTGTGAAGAGGTGGATTGGGATCCGAAAGAACATCAGTTAGAGGTGGAAGAAGTGGAAGAGGTACCAGAAATGACAATGGAGTGTGTACCACGGTACAGGCGAACATCACCAGAGTTAGAACTTCCAAAGAAGCAAGGGTCGAAAATTAAAGAAGCTTGGCGTTTGTTAAAACAGATGGCAATGAAAGAAGGAGGTGGCAAAAAGAGTGTATCGGTGCAGACAGAGGAACTTGTGGGTGAGACTAAAGGAACCCAAACGGAGGATTGCGGTACGGTGCTTTCACCCATCGATGCTAGTGAGTATCGCGACTGGTTCGATGAAGAGGAGGTGGATGGTGGTATGGAAAGTGACTATGATATTAGCAAATTTGTAAAATCACTAAGGTTTCCGGAAAATAGCTACTCGTTGGGAGTCCATATTAGTGACGAAAGTGGTGACGAAGTAGACTTCACTAGGGAGCAGGAAGTGGAACCAACTATGAATCAGGAGGTGGACTCTAATAAAGGTCAAGAGGTGGACTCGGTCATACAACAAGAAGTAGAGGAACCAGTGGTGGAGCGGATAGAAGGTGTAGAAGAAGTCAACATCATGGTGACCAGTCCGGATGGTTCCGAATATAGACCACGGTCTATATATGATGAGCTATTGGAAGTGGGTGAGGTACCTGATGCAATGATGATAGGTACTGGACGTGAGGAACAAGAAAAGAGTTTATCGGATTCAGATGTATATACGGTACCAATGACCAGGTCGAGAGGACCTGTGCCAGAACAGCCGAATGTGATGAGGAGGGTCATTGAATATGAAAAGAGAACGGAGGCACGGAGAAGGGCATCAACTGGACAAATGAAGTGAGGTACAGTGTTTATTTGAAGGTATTGGTTGTTGAATTTTCATTTCTTTTGAAGGTGTGTTACAATCTTGGAGGGAGTTGTATGGTGGGTTGGTTCGTATGTGGGTGTTCTTGACAAGCTAAATCCGCAAATACAATTAAATACGAAGGATTTCGTGAGCGAAAAAGATATTTATTCTTGGATGGTTTTGTGAGCAACAAGTCTTCAAAGGAAGTTCAAGTAGTTCTTAAATTGGATTTTGTCATAAAAGTTGTCATCGTTAAAGGAATTGTTAACAAAAAGTGTATGGTTAACAAAGAAAGTGTTATTGTTGCTGCGAAGAGGTTTCAGTGGTAACCATCTTAGAAGTTTCGTGTCCCGTGAAAATCGGGGCCGATTGGAGACCTGGTGCAAACCAATTGGGGACCTGGTGTAAAGCTGGTGTGCGGATCCTGTGCTATTGGTGGAGACGAGTGTAGCGGCTCCAGAGTCATTGGTGGAGCTCCGGCGGTGTGAACACCACAAAAGAAGAATCGGAGGGTGCCGATATAGCACTCCCTATAACAAAGAAGAGTCGGAGGGTGCCGGTATAGCACTCCCTATAACAAAGAAGAGTCGGAGGGTGCCGATATAGCACTCCCTATAATAAAGAGGAATTGGAGGGTGCTGATATAGCACTCCCTATACTAAAGAAGACTTGGAGGGTGCCGATATAGCACTCCCTATAGTAAAGAAGAATTGGAGGGTGCCGGTATAGCACTCCCTATAAAAAACTTGAGGGTGTCACCGTAGCACTCACTACCATCCGAAAGTTAGTCCAGGTTGAGGTGTGGAACACCGGTATTGAAACAATTCTCGTCAGTGGTCCACCGGAGTTGGGGATCAGCAGGATCCGTCCTTAATTAAAGTTACGTACAAACCAGGTGTTATAAGTATTGAGTTAACCTATTATTTATTTGAACTTTTCTATTTGTTAACGAAACATTTATATTGTGAACATTCATTAAGGAAGTGTCATTTGTTGCAATTTCGTAGTGTCATTGTTTATAATATTTGTTGATATCCGTATAGGCTTATTGAAATTTGTGTATATATTAATATTTTGGGGATTTATATATATGTAGGTTTAATTATTTAGTTAGGTTAGTGAGGATATATAGGTGTATTGATACTTTCTGGTATTATATTAATGAAAAATCTTATCTTGTGTTTTTCTCTCGACCTTCCCCACTAGAGACGTGAACCCTTGCCTTGGCTCAGTATACCCTCCGTCAGCACGTATTGGTGGAGCCGGCAACATATTTTGGTGGCTCGTTCGGCGTCTTCAAGTGGTGGGTTCGGCATACCATAATAATAATATATATATATATTATGTAATAACAGCATATATATATATATATACTATATATATATATATAAATATGTAATAACATATATATATATCACCTATATATATATATATATATATATATATATATATAATTATAATTATTATTATTATTATTATTAGCAAATATATATATATATATATATATATATATATATATATATATAATATGTATATAATATCATATATATATATATATATATATAATATATATATGTAATATATATACATATATATAATATATATATAGTTGAGGAATACTTTGATGAGTTATGATGTTTATCTTAACAATATATATATATATAAATATACATATATATAATATATATATAATATATATGTATATATATACTATAATATATATATATATATATATAAACATGCATATATATTTATATAATAAAAATATGTCTTACAAAATTTTACATCTCTTAGTTTATATATATATATATATATATATATATATATATATATATATATATATATAATCTCTAACAACTCCCAGGAAGGGCTTTCGCCCTGTCAGTTGGTCCAGCATCTTCTTCTGGCCCGAAACTCTTAACCCTAGAGCACTCTAGAAGACTATTTCTCGGCGCAATGGTTTCGGACGCCAGTCCTCGAGTTAAACACTCTCAGGTAGGGTTTTCGCCCTTTCAGTAGAACTAGCATCTTCTTCCATTAGGCCTCAAAACTCGTTCTCCCAGAGCTCTCCAGAAGATCTTGCTTCTAGGCCATAAGATTCCAACGCTGGTCCAGGAGTAATAAAAGCAAAAGGAAAGGACCGGGTTGCTAGCCCTGTCGCCCTATGACCATGCGAAGAAAATCTTCATAATCTCTGACTGCGCCGTAATATCCATCTTATCGATAATATATCAATTAAAATATATATATATATATATATATATATATATATATAGAGAGATAATAATATATATATTATATATATATATATATACATATATATATACTATAAATATATATATATATATATATATACCCAAATATATATCTATATATATATATTATATATATATATATATATATATATATATATATATATATAAATACTGCTATATACTATATATATATATATATATATATATATATATATTAGAATAATCTTTAGGGATGTTGTATTTACGGACCGTTAAACCCTTCTATATATGTAGATATAAATATATAATAATAATATATATATATAATATATATATATATATATATATATATATATATATATATATATATATATCTATATATATATATATATATATAATATATATATATGTATATATATATATATATATGTAACAACAACAATATATATATATATATATCTATATATATACTCTCTTTCTTATATATAGTGCTGAGATGTGGTAGTGTCAGATCGTTCTCTTGTTTTATAGTGTGTGGAGAATTGGAGGGTCTACTATTTTCCTTTTTCCCAGGTGTGATATTTGGTGTTTGATGAGGAGGAGTCTGTCTTTCAGATTAAAGCTTGCTTTTGAATGTGGGTCTTGATATGATAGTGGTGCTGCGTGGAGAAGATGGTATATCAGCCCACGGTTTCGGTTTTGCTATCAGTTAGTTGGGTACTACCTTGTCTATGATGTTGTTTGATAGAGTATTGCATATAGGTGTGATAGTGTGTTTGTTATATTGTATTGAAAGTTGAGTTCCTATCATATCGTAGTGGAATTGTGCCAGCATTTTTGTATCGTGGTGTAAGCGATGAATGGATAACACTATTTTTAGGCATCAGAAATGACACTCAATTTGGAGTGTTCTCATCTGCAGTAAATAATGCATATATATAAATGTATAGGTAAATACATGTAAAAATGAATGTACAATATATATATAATTAATAGCAATTATAAATGAATGTGTATTAATACAACTGATTGATTTTTTAGATGGTGCCCAAGCTTGGAAGATTAGTTTTAAAGGCTGAGCTGAGGGTTGTTTTGTGATTGTCATTTTGTTAGTTATGTTTTTTCTATAAAATTAAATTCAGCCTAGGCCTAAAAAATTTATAATTTTGTTTGAGATGAAATAAGTTCTTGTGTAGATGTAAATGTCATGCGAGCATAGTTAGTATTTAACATTTTGTGATTTTCTATAAGCGATAGTGTTTCCATAACTTGATGGTATATGAGCTTAATGTTTGGTAATGGTGTATGAAGTTGATGCTTGAGTAATGTGGGGTTGCTTTGATTAAGGGATATTTAGGTTGGACCCATTGTTTTTCTTTAGAAAAAGCCCACTGAGTAGTAGTAGTAAAGCCCATAAACTGGTATTTTCAAAAAAAAAAATTATATTTAAGTTGTGAAATTAATGGAAACAAAATTTCCTGTCAAATTTTTCTTGTAACTTATTGATATATATATATATATATATATATATATATATATATATATTCACTATATATATATATATATATATATATATATATACTATATATATATATATATATATATACCATATATATATATATATATATATAATTATCATCATAATATCATGTCATTTTTATAGACAAAATGTCATCATCATCATCATCATCTTCATCATCCACCTTTCCCGGAGCTAGGGGGTAAGGGCGTACCATGCACAGGAAGCAGAGAAAAATGGTACAGAAAAAAATGACTCAGTCCAGAAAGGCCAACCTTACCTCCCCTTTTACATACTAATGGTGACTCGTCGCGAGTCAGAAGAAAAATCCACCCCAGAGCTTCACGGGACCGGCCACGACGGACCCTCACTATGGCATCGCGGTGTGGGGTTCATCACTTGGCCCAGGTTGGCCACAGCCACACCCAATTACAAAACCCAAATCATTCACTCTTATTATCACCAGTATTAAAGGGTACCACTAAGAAAGTGAACCCCCTGAAGGGAGGTAGTCAGGTGCCACAGAGGCATATTTGGGTATGTATTATTTATAGTATGTAACTACTGCCAGCTCAGCACGGAATCAACTTTTAGGATCAGTACTGGCTCAGCAGTGAGACTCATCTGCTCAGACCCCGCAGAGACTTTACCATTTCCGTCCTCCCATACCTCAGGTAACACTCTATGTTCTTTTTCTTCAGACCCCAGCTACAGCTGTTGGCTCCAGCTCAGCACCAGTGGTTGATGACTCCGGTGCTCCGGCATATGAAACTTCTTTTCCTTCTTTTTCTCCATCTTCATCTTTATATGTTTCACAATCCATGTTTTCTTCTTTTCAGGGCACCCTATCTGAAGGGATATCAATTTTGCCCAGAGTTTTAAACTATGTTTATTCTTATTCTACATCATCAAACATATACAAGGACACCAGTATTAACATATTAAGTACATGTTTACTAATTCGGTACCGCACCGGTTCCACACCGGTGCCGTAATTTCTACATTAACTCATTTTATCCGCCATATGAGACTTCTTCCTTTTCCTTCTTCTTCCTTTCTTAATCTTCCTTTTGCCTTCTCTTAATGCCACTCTGTGACTTTCAGGGAACTCTCTCCGAGGTTTATAGAAACTATTAGAGAGTTTTGAAACTATATTATTCTTTTCTACATACTTTTTAAACATATATATATATATATATATATATATATAATAATAACTCTTTATATATATATATATATATATATATATATATATATATATATATATATAATAATATATATATATATATATATTATATATAAACATATATATATGTATATATATATATATATATATATATATATATATATATATATATATACTATATATATATATATATATATATATATATATATATATATATATATATATTTATATATATAAGATTTTCACACTTAGGCCTTTGACATATTAGTTCCCGTTGAAACGTCACTATATCGAGTTGAAGCGAGTTTATACACTAAAAAGTGGCATTTGAAAGCGTTCAGCCGCTTTTGCGATTTCCGTAAGGCGACACTATATATTAGTTCAACAAACATGCGCTCCTATCATTTCTAGGGAATATCCTTCAGGATCCTCAGGCTCATTTGAGGGTCTTGAAACCCTCAAATTCAATCTACGTCATTAAACATATATAAAGACACACTCATTTGATTCATTATGTGATGAGACAGAATTCTTTGCGCACCGCACCGCACAGCACAGCACCGACTCATTTGAGCCGGTACTTAACTTATCCTCAGTACTCTAATTCATTCATCCTCTTCTATGCACTTACAAATTTCATCCTTCTACAGACATTTTCAAGTTTAGGGTTCATCAGCTCCTCCCCTACACAGGGGTAGAGGCAAGCCTCAGTAACAGAGTAGGCAATGCTTTCAGCAGGAGGTGTTGCCAGTTTGAAGCGATACATAAATGAAACCCTTTAAAAGTAAATATGCTTGATCACCGCAACACCGGAGCTGGGGTCTCAAAGGGTTGCTCCAATACACTCGGAAACCCCGGGAATCAATCGCCGGTCCCCCAAAGCATGTAGTTTC
>JABUQX010129287.1:10000-32500 GCA_015478945.1 Trachelipus rathkii
CCACTCTCAACAGAAAAAGTTCATTTCAAAAGAAACAACTAAGGCAGAAAAAGAAGAAAAACAAAGCAGAACAGTACTAAAAATCCAAATCAGAAAGCTCCAAGAAGATGACTAAAACGAACCTCCAGGGCATCAACGATACGGACTTCTTTTTCATTCTCAATTAATTTTTGGATTATGGTCTGAAATTCATTTGATTACACTACAGTGCACAAGAAATTTAATTAAACTCCACTATACTGTTAGTGGTACTGTCACCCATTTTCATGCAAATGAAGAATTTGCGGTAAGAGAAACTAGAATACTATGCTAAAACAGGGTGAGTTCAAAAGAGAGCAATGCTTCATTACAAACCAAAATTACTCCAGGTGAGTGACGCCCATGTGGTGGCTGTAGAACATTAAATCCTATACCAAACCAGATTCGCAACAAGTTCTTTTTCAAGATTTCCATAAGTTTGTCTCATTCAAGTGTCAGAGCTTCTCTTCGAAACGAAAACGCGCAATTTTGGCCTATGTGGATCAAGATATTCAGGTATGGACTTAATCTTCTCACCAATGTCAAACTTCCACGATTCATCTTCAAGTGACATTCTCCAAACAACTTGTGTGTGCGATATCTAATATTTTATATAACATTTTCTATTTTTGCATTCAAATTTTTCGATTTATGTTTATATCTATACTTGGGGTATAATTATATTTAAATGTACCTTTCATTGTTTAATATTTTTGAATTTTAACATATATACTATTTTGTATTTTAATCTCCCATTTCAATGTTTCGTATGTGGTATCTTTATGTCTAATGAAGTAATAGGCGAAAGCCTCATTAAATGTCATTGTCGATATATATTTCTTTTATTATTTTAGTCATTGAAATGTTTTATGTCTTATTACGCATTTTGAATACCCCCAAATATGTATGCATTTGGATGATTTTATTTCTTTATATTGTGTAGTTAGAACGCTACCCAACGTGTTGAACGTGAGAAGTGAATAATAGAATTAGAACTTTGCTTCTAAATATTAAATTTATGGTTATGTTTAAATACTTGGGACAGGGAAGTTGCGTGGCAGAATTTTGACATAAGAGAACGAAACAAATTGTATAAAGACGCAGACGACAATGAATATCTCTCCCGCTCTCTTCTCATTATCATTCGGACTCACTACTCACTTGCTTGCTCCTAAGAAGAAAGAAATCCGAATTACAAGAAAACCAAACTTTCAGGCAAGTGAGGTAAAACTTCAGGATAAGTCCGCAACAAGCAGAATCGACTCTCCTAAATTTAAAGCATATGTGTATTTCAAGGGGAAAAAAGGCAAGAGGAGATAACACAGGAAATTATTTAAACTGCTCATGAGGCTTAAGAAGAAAAAGAATCTGTAAAGAGCTATTTATTATTTATATTTTATTAGATAAATCATCATTTGCTTTTGATTTTAAATCATCATCAACTCATATGAGAGGCATACACAAGATACAAAAAAATATAAAGAACTTTTAATAAGAGGGCCCATATATATATATATATATATATATATATATATATATATATATATATATATATATATATATATATATATATATATATATATATATAAATATATATATATATATATATATATATATATTTATATATATATATATATATATATATTACCCTGTTCTAATACAAAATAAACAGTAAAATACTCTAAAATCAACTTTGACCTTGATGGAGGCAGGTAAACAACAATGAATTAAGGAAACATCTCTAATAAAATGAATATGATCAAAATAAATAAATAAGTAAAATATTATCATGCAGAATACCATTAACACATACAGAAGAACCTCTCTAGTTCAGTATGAAGCTTTGTTCAAAGGGAACTTACTGAAAGAAAACAATAGTATTAGAGCAGCAAAGCTCAAAGATATTAAGCTAGATGTTGGAATATGTTAGAAATAGTTCCTTATGCCAGAACACGTCAAGAAATTCTGGGAAAGGGATTGGAAATTTTATTCTAATTTGAATAAAGACAGGATCAATCAAAATTAACAATACTAGAGAATTGTGAAATGTCTTATGTATTAGAAGCGGTGTAAAACGTTAATAAAATCAATGAAAAAATGATATATCAGCTGGAAAGGATAGCATTTGCATTGAAATGCTAAAAGCTGGTGGCAAAACCTTAAACAGAATACTAGTAAAATTATTCTCGAAATGCCTATAAAAACAAATAATTCCTGACTTGAGGAAAAGCGCTGAGGTCATTCTATCACAGAAAAAAAAAATTATATCAAGTTGACATAAAATTTTCTATCAACCCCGGTTCCTCTCTGGAGTGAAAATTTGACGTCATTGTGATTGAAACATCAATGATATTATTTTCTACATCATCAATTTAGAATATTTTATTTCTTGCCAACATAAACGTATTAATTTGATTGATAGATATGAAATTTTTTGTTTTGTGTACTGTATTATAGAAAGGATCCGTCATGTAAGACCCTTAATAAATTTATCGACGCGATCCGTCTTCTTTCAGTCATTTATAAAACTTTCACCAAGATTATTCCAAAAGGAATAGGCAGAATATTAAATGAAGCCCAACCTAAAGAACGGGCTGGGTTCAAGCGACTTTAGCACAATGTACCACATCCAAGTTGTGTAGCAAATTATAGAAATACATAACAAATATATACATTGCCACTAAAATATTATTGACTACGAAAAATTAAGCATTTTTAATTTCATATAACCAGTACAGTTAAGTTCTGCAATTACTCCTGCAATTAAGGTGAAATGATCAATAAGAATAGAAATAATGTTTTAAAATATGATTTTTTTTAAACTGGATTTTAGATAAACATTCCAATAAGATACACTATCCCCATCCCGTAGATGTTCAGATTCTTACTTCCATCATTCCAGAATATCAAGAATATTATACGGGCCGAAGAAACTCACAGACACACATTAACAATACACACACTTACATATATAATATATATATATAATAATATATTTTATATATATAATTAATATATATAATATTTTTATATTATATTATATATTTATATATATATATATGATATTTTTATATATATTATATATTTATGATAGTATATATATATGTATATAGTATATATATTAATGATATATTCAGAGAGACCCCTGCACGTGTTCGTGCTACTGCTGTGCTCAGCACGAGTTAACTTATAGAACATGCCTATTTTTTGCGAAATGTTTTATAATGTTTATCGTAGGTCTTTACTAGAAAATATCATATTTTTTTGAGACGAGCGAGTCTTTAGGTCAAATAATGAAATTATTACAAATAGATATAAAAGATTATGCAAAATTAAAACGAAAAGGTAAGAATTAACTTCGTTCTATCGTTAATAAGCGAGGGCGTTTTAAAATAATGGCGGCAGATTCTATGCCCATATTCGATGGCAGAGACCGTTGTGTTGCTGTGATATTTAGAATGATTAAATATATTAAAGTTAATCCACATAGACAACTAGAAAACACGTTTGATAAAGAAAAACGATTTTATCCAGGGAAGAACTCAACTATTTAATATATATATTTATATATATATATATATATTATATATATATATTACTATATATATATTATATATTATTATATTATATTAATATATTTTATAATATTATTATATATATTATATATTATATATATATATATTATCATTATTTATATATATATATATATTATTATATCATATATATATATAATATATATATTATATTATATATATATATATATATATATTATTATATAATATATATATATATATATTAATTATATTATATATTATATATATATATTTATTTTATTTATATATATTATATATATTATATTATTAATTATATATATATATATATATATAATATTATATATATATTATTATATTATATAGTATATATATATTTTATTTATTATTAGATATATATTATTAATATATTATATATAATAAATATATTATATATATACATCACCACTAATATTAATATATATATATTACTATTTAATAGATTAATATAAGTATATGGCAGTATACTCAATTATCATGAGGGATTCAATGACGTACTCACCGTACACTACTTATATATATAATCGATTTATTTTTTATATATTATAATAATTTTATTTATAGATATATATATATTAATATTTATATATATATATATATATAATATATATATATTATTTATATATATATTTATATATATAATATATTATTAATATTATTATACTATAGTTTATATTTTTATATACATACATATAATATTATTATATATATATAATATATGCTCCAGAAATTTGTTTTCTCATCGCCCATAAAAATATGATGCCTAATATATATATAATTGTTAATCAAATATAAAATTTTATCTTAATAATATTTTATTTATACATATGAGTTTAGTAGGTATAATATATATATATATATATTATATATATTAATTATTATATATTTTATATATATTTGCTCTATATTTATATATATTTTTATATTATTATTATATATATAATATATATATATATTATTTTATAATAATATATTAATTTAAATATCTATGTATATTATTATATATATTATTATATATATATATATATATTTATATTATATATAATATTTAAAGATGAGAGAGATGAAGTAGAGTAAAGAGAGATGAGAGAGGCACGTAGTAATAATTAAAGTTATTGGAGTCGCCAGCTGATTATATATATATTAGTAAGTTATATATGTATATATAATATATATTATATATATACTTTATATATATTATTATATTTATATTTTTATATTTTTATATATAATATTTATATACTATATATAGTTTTTAAAAAACGATGCAGTAAGTGTTAAACTATATTATTATATTATATATTATATATAAATATATATATATATATATTATATTATATATATTATATATATATATTATTATCACTAAATGTTTTTAGAGTAATGGTTGAGAATTAAGCGTTAGAGTGTGTTACAGCCATATTATAATTATTAAATGTAAATATCAATAAATATTAATAACTAAATAAATATAAATTAAAACAATTTAAGTAAATAAATTAAATAAATAAATTATATAAATAATATATAATATTATAATGAATATAAATAAAATATAATGAGGTTCGAAGATTCCTCACAACTATATATATTTTTAGAGTATGATAGAGACTATCCTTAGAGTTTTGTTTGGGTCGTAATTATAATATATAAGTGCAAAATAAATAAGTTACAACAATAAATATATAAGTAACGAGTAATAAATTCTAAAAGGTTTATCATTACCTCAAAATCAGAATAAATGCTCATTTTATACTTAATTTATATATTTGTGTCTGTAGTTTATTATTATATTATTCTTTTATGTAGAAATATATATATATATATATATAGTATATATATATATATATATATATATATATATAATAATTATATATATATATATATATATATATATATATATATATATATATAATATAATTATGATATAATTAATTATATATAATATATATATATATATATATATATATATATATATATATATATATATATATTATAAGTTTTAACTATATATCTTCCCGTATGTTTTTGTAAACAATATTTATTTAATATATATAATCATATATATATAATATATATATATATATATATATATATATATATATATATATATATATATATTATATATATAATATATATATTAATTTAATATATTTCCATATAGTTTATTTATATAATTTTTAATTTATATTAATATGTATTATCTTATTAATATCTAGATACAGACAGTTCAAGATATATATATCAATTCGATGGTGTATTTATTGATAGAAATTATATATATATAATTAAACTATATATATATATATATATATATATATATTATATAGTATTATAATATATATATTATATATATATATTATATATATTATATTATTATATAGTATATATATAATATATATATTATATAATAATATATATTTATATATATATTTATATATATATATTATAAATTAATATATATATATATATATATATATATACTATAAGTAAATCTATCTCATATATTTTTGTATATATATATTTATATCTAAATATATATAGCGTAGAGAAATGTTTGTTTAAATTAAATATAAATATTTTATTTTCAAAAATATTTTATTTGAAAATAAAATATTTGATTTAAACAAGTA
This sequence comes from Trachelipus rathkii, assembly GCA_015478945.1. NCBI lineage: Eukaryota > Metazoa > Arthropoda > Malacostraca > Isopoda > Trachelipodidae > Trachelipus > Trachelipus rathkii. The sequence goes on from JABUQX010129287.1 coordinate 16,242, forward strand.
AGATCAGCTTTTTATCTATGATTTTCGAAACTGTATATATATATATATACTATATATATATATATAGGATATATTATATATTATATAATATATATATATTATATATTGCTCCCTGCGGCCTCCCCTTTATTTTGAAGGGTCCATGTCATCTCTATAACCGGCAACCTTCACCGGGCGGAATTCACAGGTCTCTTTATGGAGGATATTTTTGATACTGTAATTCTGTAAGGAGCCGTATGAATGGGCACCTCAGCAAAAGGATGTTTGACAGCTTTCAGCTTTTATTAAGCAATCTGCGCCAAGTAGGGGGGAGTGTTTTGAGGTCGAAACTTATGTTTGTGTCCTGGAGATCAGTTTGATGCCCGAATCTTAATCTATAAGAGTGGAGAAATTCGCATCTTTCAGTTGGAGGTCGTTGTTTTTAGTTGAAGATATTTTCGGGGAGGGGGGAGTTATGAGGTTGATTTGATGGGTGGTTGTTGAGGTATTCTCTTGTGTGAAGTGAGTATGAATTTTGGTTTTTGAGAGGGATATGTTGATTTGAGGTATTTTGGGAGGAGAAGGAGAAGGTTCTAAAGAGATCGTCCCGTAGTAAAGGGGCAAGCAGAAGATGGAGGAATCTTAAACGATGTATAATGTGAATCTTGAAGGTAGTTATATCGCATGGGTGGGTAGGGTCAAGAGTCTTGGCGTAGAAATTGTGTTCCTATCATATCTAGATGATCCTGAATGGGGAGAATTTCTGTTTCCTCATGCAGGTATTGGGTAGTGGTGATTTTTATGCAACCTGTGATTGTTCGTAGGGCAGTGTTTTGTATTCTTTGAAATTTAATTACATTAGTGATAAGAGTTAAAGAGTACCAAAATGTTGATCGGCGTTAATTGTTTAATAAATAGTTTGATAATGTGGGTTGCCTTCATTGCTGAAGCTGTGTTGAGATAGAGTTAAATAGGAACATTTAATTTTTTGCTTGCTTTAACTTATGATGTTTTGAATATGAGGTGTAAAGGTGAAGTGGGTATCAATCGAAGGTTATTCCAAGTATTTTAGGTGTTTTGTTTAGGGACTAATGGAGTTATTTAGGGTTACTTGTGGGTGAAAGGATGATTGGTGTCTGTCTGTGGTGATTAAGGTTATAGATGATTTCTCGGCAGATGCCGACATTCTGTTGGAAGATAACCAAGCTTCTAAGTGATTTAGGTAAATTTGAGAGAGGTTTGTGGCAGTGTGGTACTGGAGGGGTTTGATATGGGCCTAATGGTTATGTCATCTACGTAGGTTATTAGTTTTGAATTGGGAGAGTTTGGGGGTAGGGATATCAACTGTAAAGAGGTTTAAACAGGAATGGAGACCAAGATGAACTCCCTGGAGAACTGCCATTTCTTTTGTTTTAGGGTTTTAAGGGAGTTTGAAAGTTGCTGAATACCCTGGGCATTGCTCTAGATATAAAATTGGAATAGCCATTTTTTTGTAATTGTTAGGAAAGGGTGAATTTAGAATTTTTTGAATGAGTATGTGCCTAGTCTAACTGTATCGAAGGGTTTAAAATGATGTTAATAGCCAGGAGTATTGTCTGTGGGATGGTGTCCTTGTTTAACACGGTTTACGATGGTTTTGTGCGATGTTTGACAGGCTGTTTGAGGTAGAAATAAAGGATTTTTTAAAGCCCATGTTGGGATTTGGAAAAGTGAAATTGGGATGAATTTTTTTGTTAGTATGATTTTCTCCATTAGTTTACCCAAGGAGGAGAGGAGAGGAAGGGATATGGGGTAGGTATGAAGAATAGAGCTATGACTCTTTTCTGGGTTAATTTGGGTATATAAATTGCTTTTTTTCCAGTATGGAGGAATTAGTTTAAATGACCAGGATTTGTTCAGATATTTTGTATTTGAATGAAATAGCGAGAAGGTCCAAAGTGTTTTAATGTGAAGGTAAGAGATGTTGTTCCGGGCCTGAAACTGAGGGAAGTGTCTTAGGGTTTTGGTAAGAATAGTTATTTTCTTGTGTAGAAAAATGGGGGTTGGGGTGATTTAATAATTTTCGTTTCTTTTGGTTATTAGGTTGCGTATTGCGAAGTTGAGAATTATTTTTCGCTATTATTTGCGGTGAGTAGGTTTGTTGGAAAATATTGGAATAGTGGTGTGCAAGGAATATTGCAAGGGCTGCTTGGGGGAAATGGAGGGAATTTTTTTGTCCTCTTAAAGCTTAGTTTGTGAGATGGAGAGTTGTTTTCTCGGAGTTATGGAAACGTTTTTGAGTTACTCCAATGTTATTTTTTCTTCGACCTTCCCCATACTATCCAACTAGGGGTTTATTTTTGACTTTTTTTGTTTTTTTTTGTCGGGGGATGAAAATTGGAGATTTGTGTGTTTAAAGAATTAATTTTGTGCAGTCAGATCTGCAGTATAATTCTTTTTGTTGTCGAGGGCTATTTTCTTTGTTCTTCATCAAGTTACTATTTCAGGTGCTAATGAAGGGGTTTTAGTGCTTTCTTTGGCCTTTGATATGTAAAGGTTGGAGGCTTTTGAAACTACTTTGGTAAATATTGATGTATTGCTTTAATGTATAGAGTGGGAATTATGCTAATTTCTAATTGAGGAAGATTGTGTTTTGCGATAATTTGGGTGAATTTTTGTCAGTGTTGCTTTTTTTTTGTAGTTTTGTAAAGGTTGTAGTGAAATTTTGGATTGAATTTTTATTTTTTGGTTTTATGTGTGATTATTAATGGGACGGGGTCCTGATGGGAGATCAATTTCTGTATTCCATGTGGTATTGGTAAAGAGAGATGGAGTAGGAGAAAGTATATGTCAGGGAGAATGTCTTGGTTGTATTGTTTCGGGAGAAATTCCGGGTTGGGAGGTTTGTTAGCAGTTTGGGTAATATTTAAGGTCTCAAAGTCATCGAGAACGTGAAATTTTCTCGGTTAATTGAAGATAATTCCTCTGTACCAGGCTGAGTGATGGGTCGTTGAAGTCTCCTTCTGTTATTTAAATTGTTTATGTGCGATAGGGTTTTAAGTTTGGAGTTTTTAATGTTCGGAAGATCGTTGTTATTAATTGCGGTTAGTGCAATGTAGTAATAATTTAAAAATTTGGAACGGGGGAAAAACAGAGTGAAAAACTAGGTGATGTGCCTTGGCGGGACTTCGTTTGCTTAAAGAAGCTGTTCCCTTAGAATCTAAATTTTTTTGGTTAGATGATGGTCAGTGGTAGAAGCATCGAGTATATCAGTCCTCAGTCCGCAGCATGCGGTGGTTCGTATCGCCAGTATAAGGAATTGTTTATATTTATCTTATCATTACTGTTTTTGTTTACAAACTTCATTTAAATTGCGATTATAGCAATGTATATATATTTATATATATATATATAAGCTATATATATAATTTATAATATATTATTATAATATATATATAATATAATATATATATATATTATATATATATATATAGTATATATTATATAATAATATATATAATATATATATATAGATATATATATTATATATATATATGGATATTTCTTGATGAAATTTGGCACACTTATATTTTGAAGTGTACATAATGTGACATTAGTGATTTTTGAGTGACATGTTAAGCTGGGGTGGTGGCAGTAATCAAAAACCTCAAAAACATTAATATGGAATATCTAAGGAAATATTTTCATCAAATGAAATTTCATTTGCATGGTTAGATAGAGTATATCAAGACGAAGACAATGGTATTAGTTCCATGTAATTTGGACCAGTACACAATAACATAAGTTATAGCAAAAAACAGTCGTTTGAGTTATGCGAATTTTGGCAGACTAAAATCTACGTTATTTGAGAAAAGCAATTTTCTCGGAAGACTTTTTTTTTTTTTCGAATTTTTTTCGTTTTGGCGAAAATTTTTAACAAAATTGGATAATGTCCTTTTTTTAGGACAAATAATGAAGATATATAGAAATTTATACACAAACATATTTAAAATATGTTTTTTAAAAAGATTTAAGTAATTAATTTTACTACCAAGTAGGTTTTTTTTTCTTTAATTAAAATTAAAATACAAGGATAATCAACCGATCGTTTAATAAGCCATTTATTTAAGGCAAATCCAAATTTACTGGTTGCGTTCTAGCCCAAATGGTCGACAGGTTAGGTTAGGTTCTGTTAGGTTCTGTTAGGTTAGGTTCGGTTAGGTTTCGGTTAGGTTTAGCGTTTTAGTTAGGAGTTTAAGGTTACGTCCGATAGGTTAGGTTAGGTTAAGTTTAGGTTTAGGTTAGGTTAGGTTTGTTAGGTTAGGTTAGGTTCAAGCTAGGTTAAAGTTAAATTTTGTTGGATTCGTTGGAGAAACTCTTAAATAACCAGATTTTTTTTTTTTTTTTTTTTTTTTTTTTTTTTTTTTTTTTTTTTTTTTTTTTTTATACAAATGTCAACCATTTTTCCTGTTGCCCATTTGGGTATAGGTCCTTTTAAAAAAGTTAAATTGTAATATAGGGAGCAGTAAAATAATCGTGTAACCATGATACATACTGATCTTGGGATTTGAGGTTTGATGTTTATATCACCCGGATTGTTTAAGCATAAATGGTGTATAAAGTTTAATTATTTATCACTATCTGGAGAAGGGAGGTTGAGATGTAGGCGGGGAAAGGAGGTTAGCCTTGGTGGTTCCTGGCTAATGGGTAGCAGGAGAGGTCTTCTTGAAGTCTCCGTCTTTTTGGTATGGGGTAAGTTTATAAATACAAACATAAATAAGACCAAAGAAAAACAAACCAAAAAAAAAATACAAAGTACAAAGCATAATACGGATAGAGAACATAAGTGGCAATGGAAATGGTAACCATGTTCGGGCCATAAATTGCAGATTTTATTCATCTATGAAATCATAAGGAAATGTATTACAACATGAATTACATATGATTGCAAATCTCTCCTGAGGGCTGATCCAAGTTTTCAGCCCCACCTAAAAATGGAAAAAAATTCGGAATTTTGAGCCGATTTTTGACTATAAAACACCAAAATGTAAGCTTTTTTCGCCCAAAACGTTGTTTTCTGGTGTTTTTTCTGTGACTGTAGTCATTCTTTCAGAATTTTCAAATTTTTCAAAATCCAAAACCCATGTTTTTGCTTTTCTTAAAACTTTCAGAATTTTTTTGGGAAATGAACTTAAAAACTTGAAATATGCATAGATTGGTCCATTACCTACAATAATTACATAAGAACATTTTCGATTTTTTTGAGTAGAGTTCTGTGCTCAGCGTTGTTCGCGAAGTTTCCAAAATCCCAATTTTTTTATATTTGAAAAATGTGGAAAAATTGAAATATTTTCTTTTTCTACTCCATACCGATCAACATCAAATTTTCAAGGCTTGTACAATCGGAGGGCAAGATTGCATCTTTTTTACTTGATATTTTTTGTATATGCAATTAGGTTTGGATTTTGTTCTTGAAATAAACTTTTCAAAAAAAAACCTTTTTTTGAACATTTTTTTTAAAAATTTTATATTCAGTATAACAGAAAAATTATCTAAGTAAAAGATGTTTCATCTGACCATTGTACACCAGATAAACATGAAGAATCTTTGATATGAGGTTGAAAGGAAGTGAGCACTGTAGATCAAAGGAGAGCCACTCACCATATGTTTCAATTTTTCCAAATTATTTTCCAACCACCACGTTAGGCTAGAGAGGAGAGGAGACAATCGAATAATTGTGTCTCGCGCCGCCGAAATACGCGCCCTCACAGGAAGATCAGAAAAACTTACACACAAAAAGTTCTGTTTCTGAGTGTGAAGTAGTTGAAGGGCATAAGAGTCCACGCAGATAGCGTATGCAATATTTCAAGTTTGACGTTCACGTTATACCGTAGGCCCCCAAGAAAATTTCTGGAAAGTTTGATATGAAAAATGGTCAAAACATAGATTTTTTGAGACGAGAGATTATGACACATATTAGCGCGCGGAAGAATGAATGACTACAGTCACAGACAAAACACCAGAAAACAACGTTTTTTAGAGGCAAAAAAAAAAGCTACATTTTGGTGTTTATATAGTCAAATCGGTGAAATTCCGAATTAAATAATTTTAGGTGGGGCTGAAAATGGGTGACCACCCCAGCCAAATAGTTTGGATCCTCCCCTTAGAGAAGTGAGAATTTTATAGTTATGGATAAATGGTTTAATTTACAAAAATTAAAGTATACCATTGATTTTCGAATATTTTTGGCGGAAATCTGAGGGGTGATTCGCATATGGAATTTCGACTGTTTGTTGGCTGAAGTAGCTGTTTCCATTTTGAGATTAGATGTATAGGAAACTTATGTTTCTTCCGTCCGAGGAGTGCAGGTCTGCTGTCCCTTGACGACCAATATATTTGCACATGGATAGGGAGTTTTTCGGTCCTTTGAGATAACGCCGAAGATGTGGTTTCTTTCCTATCTTGGGGTCTTCTCGCCCCATTGTATACTTTTCGGTCCCACACACTTGACCGTGACCGCAAAACTGTTTGATATATATATATATATAGTATATATATATATTTAACACCCATGTAAGCATACAGACATATAGGGTGTAAAATATATATATTTTTATTATACTAATATATATATAAAATATATATATTTATATATATATATATATATATATATATAGTATATATATATTAGGGTGTCAAACTCCAAAAATTTAGAATTCTGTAATGCATACCCTCCCATTTGGCTCCGCTCGTATATTTTAATATTAAGGGGGTCCTCAAACCATGTGTTTAATCACCGCTGAATGTTGTGCAGACATTTCAAAGTTTGGCGTTTCCTATTTTTCGTCATAAAATTGTAACCGTAAAATATATAATGAAACTTCGTAGGCTTATTTATTTAGACAAGTTGTGCATTTTTGTATTCATGTAACCTTTTTGTAGGATCAACAGTTTAGGAGTTATTTAGTTCTTACCACAATTTAAAACAATTCGTGGAAAAGCCCAATTTCCTGAAAATTTTCATTTTGTGAAGTCATAAATGAAAAATAACAATAGCTTTTTTAATAGTCATCCAATCAAAATGAAATTTTTTAGAGCATGTTTAATTGAGCGAGTCACACATTTTATATTTAGATTAATGATTTGTTTATCTAACTGTTTTCCTGCTATTCACGGTAAAATTTAAATTTTTTTTGAAAATTTCCCAGTGAACAGTGGCAAAACTACAAGGTACACCAAAAATTTGATTTAAATGAAAAATGTGAATCTCACCAAACTATTTCAATTAATTAAAAGGAATTTACACTCAATTTTTTCATTCTAGAATGATGTAAGTGCTCATTCACATAGGTCGAGTCAATAGGGTTGATTACGAGACCCATCGACTAATAAATGTCGATGAGATTTCGTCTCTTTTTCATCTTTCATCAAGTGGAATTAAATAAAGAAGTATGCGATTTAACATTGCCAAATTTATTTTGCACCTCCTGAAGCTTGGTACACCCTAATATATATATATATATATATATATATATTATATATAATATTATATGTATATATAGTTATATATTATTATATATATATATAATATAATATATATATTACTATTATATATATATATATTATATATACATATATATAAATATATATATATATATATATATATATATTGCTTTTTTGCATCACGGTTATTGAAGTTAGTTAAATTAGTTAAAGAGTTAATTAATAAAGGTTCTTAATCAAAGCAGACAGGTATATTCGGTTTAATGAACTTCATTTTAATATTTGAAAGACTGAATAAAATTTTTAATGAGTCGAAATTAAGGCGAACCAATTAACCAAACAGTTGTTTAAATTAAGTTAAAAAGAGGTTTTATTTATTTCATTATATGTTTTTTTTAAGTTTTTTTTTATTTTATTTTTTTTTTATTAAAGTTTAGGATGGAAATGTTTTTTTTGTTTTGTTTTTATTTTTTGTTTTGTAAATTGTTGTAAAGGTAATTAAAGAAAACGGAGTCCGGTCACTTCTTTTCTTTTGCCTATTTCTTCGGTGGACAACCAGAGGGCGTTTAAGTCAGTTTCATTGTTTGGGTTGGAAGGTAATTACCCGGTTGCGATTGGCCATTACCTTAATCTATTCATTCTTATTGGTCGTAATAATCGCTAGTCATCGCCTTGTCAGCCTTGATTAGCCTTCAGCTTTTCAGTACAAGTCTTTTCGAATCAAACTCGCCTGAACAAGAAAACTATTCAGATGTAATGGCATGCCAAAACAGTGTGATGTCATATTGAAAACGTTGGACAAGAAATAGTTGTGGAGACAATGGATTTGAAAGATAAATAAATAAATTAAAAAAATTTTTTTTTTTTTTTTTTTTTTTTTTTTTTTTTTTTTTTTTTTTTTTTTTTTTTTTTTTTTATAAAAAAATAAATAATAAAAAAAAAAAGTCTTAAATTCCAAAAGAGAAAAACGATTATCATTATCAATAGAAGTCATTAGAAATAAAACCAGAAAGTATTTAAAATATTATGAACCACATAAGATATCCCAAAAAAGATTTAGAAAAAAATGATAAAAAATAATAATACAACTTAAAAAAAAAATAAATAAATTAAGAAATAGAACAATTGGTAAAAAGAAATTTGATAACTGTTATAAAATTACATCATTAACAGAAAAGAAGAAGAAAGATAGGAGAACATCGAGCAAAAAAATAACGCCACGCACCACGCACACGCGCACCCAAAGAATAATAGGGGCTTATAGAGCGTACTGAGAATAATTGACGGCGAGCCGGACAGACAGGAGAACAAAAAAATCTAAAAAAAATTATAATGAAGCTTATAATTTGCGTGTGACATAAAATATATATATATAATCTCTAGAGGACAGTGTAGAAATGAAGTTTAAATATATCAGAGTTCAATTATAATCACAAACCTATGGAGAGTTCAACGCTATATAATAATTAATAAATAATAATCAAATAATAATAATAATAATAATAATAATAATAATAATAATAATAATAATAATAATAATAATAATAATAATAATAATAATAATAATAATAATATCAGTTTTAAAATATTTTTTAATATTTTTAATTTATTTTACCATTAGGAATTAACATTTATATTAATTTTCAGTGGCAAACGAATGAATGGCTCAACCTCCCGGACTCCCCAACAAGTGAGTGGTGGAAAAACAATAAAATATTGCCTCACCACCATAGGCCTATATCAATTATAAAAAAAAAAATAAATAAAAAGAAGAATCCGACAGTAAATAGGTAATAAATATAATTTTTTTAAGATTTTATAACTTTTTCAGGCTGTTTTTAAACTTTTTTTATAACGCTTTTCATTCTTTACGGATTATTTCTAACATTTTACATAAGTTTCATGAAAAATGATCTGGGTTCGGTGTTTCTGATCATTACGTCCATAGACAAACGTTATAAATGGGAAATTTGGACTCCTGTTATTTTTATTTAGCATTCTTTAAAAGCAATGCGTTGGAACTTGAAATTATAAAGCACACTATTTATTAACAACCTAATAATAAAATAAATAAACATAAATATATTAAAACTGAACCCAATAATAATAATCAATCAATCAATCAAAAACAATTTATTCAGAAAATGAATAATATACATTAATTCAGAGCTGGGCGTTGCGCCACCGAGTTGCCATGCGCCCGCGCGCACTCTTTATCTCCCCTAATCATCACTGTCCCTTACTTCTTCGCCCGCCTAGTGGCTGCACTACTCATTCGTAAGGAACGCAGGCGACATACGGACGTCAACAATTTTTTACAAGGCGGACTAAGCATAGCGCACAGCCAATTCTCCGCGCCTATAGCCGCGCCTATGACAGGAACAAGCATTTTTTTTTCACCCTTAAAAGTTAGAACTTAGAAGCTGGCTAATTACTGCTATCATTCGCTAGACCAAACCATAGTGTAAAGAACCTAATTAAGTTAATACGTATATATATATATATATATATATATATTATTATATATATATATATATATATATATATATAATATATATATTATATAATATATATATATATATATATAATATATAATATATATATATATATAACTTGTATATATATATATATAAACTAGTTCAGTTGTTTCTTAACTACAAATAAATTGTCAACTAAGGTTATGAAAATTTGCAACTTCTGCAGCGCTCGTGCTGGACCTTCCTGGGGAAAAACATGGACCACAAAGAGACATGGAGGAGGAAGAGCACGTGTAGAACATAGTTTACGGTGTTTTTAATTACAAAAAATTAATAATTGTGTTTTTCCTTCCTTATAAAACATGCTTTTATAGCGCACTAAAGTTTAACTTTGGCAAATAAATTTAGCGAACAGGCCCGGCCCGGCGCAAAGTCCAAAGGCTCATAGGCGCTAGGCGCATTGATGTTACAAAAATATAGGCGCAAGGCGCTAGGCTCACTAGGTCCGGCGCATAGGCGCAATAGGCGCCAGACGCACTCAAAAAAATTATAGGAGCGCCCAGCTCTATACATTATTAATTTTAACATGTTAAAGTACAAATTTTATGCAATACAATTTCTGAATGGGGCTAGTTAATTGTCAGCAGAAGTCTCTATTCTTGAGCCCCAAAATAAATGCAGGTATGATTAAATTTAAGTAATTGGGTCTAAGGATTGAGCTTAATGTAATCCAAAACCAAGTTTTTGATACATTTAGAATAACATAATAATAATAATAATAATAATAATAATAATAATAATAATAATAATAATAATAATAATAATAACTAGATAATTTTAATAATAAATAATAATAAAATAATAATAATATTATAAATATAATGGGGACAAGTTTAAGAATGATAAAATAATAATTACAGTAATGAAAAGTAATAATAATAATAATATAATAATAAATAATAATAATAATAATAATAATAATAATAATAAATAATAATAATATAATATATAAAATATAATAATATATAATAATAATAATAATAATAATACATAATAACAATAATAATAATAAATAATAATAATAATAATAATAATATAATAAAATTAATAATAATAATAATAAATAATAAATAATAATAAGTGGTAGTGATACAAAAAGCAATGACATGCAAAAAGGATTATAAGTCAGAAAGTGTAATATTTCGTGTTTAATTAATCATTTAAATACATGGAATAATGTACATAATGTCATTTTTTAGAACTTGCACAATCATATTCCATTAGCCATTCTTATAACACATAAGAATGGGTAATGCCTTAAAACTAATCATATATATATATTATTATATATATTAGATATATATTATATATATTATTATATTATATATTATATATATATATTATACTATATTTATATATATATTATTAATATATATATAATATATTATATATTATATCAGGGCGTATATATAGGTGTAGGCCGGTAGATAAATATCTTAAACACTGTTTATAGTGTTTAATAATTGAAATTAAAATTTTAAAAATACTAAATTATTAAATTTTATATAAAAGTTAAAAAAAGAAGCTATTTTGCATCATAAATAAAGAAAAAACAACCACAATTAATATAGCTATATAATAATTGAATTTCATTTTAGAAAATTCTCGCTTCCTAAACTCTGATCTTAGAAGTAAATTTCTTTGCACCGGGCGGACGAATGACTTCATTTTTTACATCAAACTTATTAAGGGAGAGGGCTAAGTCTGTCCTACTTATAATCGAAAAATATGATGAACCTTTGTTCCTTCCCGTATATATTTACGAAATGGTGTGCTTGTTGGGCAGTTGTTCTTGAAATTTTTATATCGGATGTGTTCTGATTGTTCTGATATTGATATTTAATTTTATATAAACTTTATTTAATCTATTATAATATTAATAATATATAAAATAATTGAAATATGCATAATGGAGTAGTGTAGATTTTATATTAAGAAAAAACGCTTTTAGAAAACTTATTCTATAATAACCACAAGCTTTTATTTTAAAAATAATGATAGGCCTAGAAATTTATCTCAATTTGGAATGTGATTTAAAATTAAGTATTTGTTAAATATAATGTAAACAAGCCTTTTCATACAAATAAATTGGTACGTATTATAATTATTAAAAATATTTTTTCGTATACTATAGTATATATATATATATATATATATATATATATATTATATATTATATATATATATATATATATTATATTATATATATAATTATATATTAATTTATATATATTTATATTATATTATATATATATAATATATATATTATATAATATTTATAATATATAAAATATCCTACCAATGTGTAATTTTTTTTTTTTTTTCCTATCCAGTATTCACTGATATATATATATTTATTGATTATATATTATTATATATATATATAATTATATATATTATATAATATAATATATATATATTATATATATATATATATATATATTATATTTAGGTTCATTTAATTAATATAAATTTATATTTATAAAATATTATCTAACTCACTATAATAACTATTATGATTTTAATAATATATAATTAAAGTAATTATAAATAATTACCTAAAATTAAAAATTATTATTATAATATTCAGCAATTCTAACATATAAGCCTCACTATAATTTAATCAATAGGTTCTTCTTCGTTACAAGTTACCTTTAGATTTTTAGTTTGTTAGGCATGTTTTAACCGAATTTAGGCTAGGTTAAACTAGGTGAGGTTAGGTTAAGTTAGGTTAGGTTAAATTAGATTAGGTTAGGTTAGGTTCCTTATCGGTGCAGTTGCTGCTTAGTTTTTATGGTAATAAAGGTCGATAATGCTCGCGATTTCGATTATAGGAAAAACCTAATTTTTTTTCTACAGTTAACACCACCGCTCACGTGCAGAGCCCTAATCTGGGAGGAGGTGTATCAAATTTTCAATTTTCAAGTCTGAACAAGAAGGAGTCAAGAAAGAAGTGACGAACCTGGGTCTCTCGCTTAGTTGGGCGAGTGCTTTACCACTGAGCTACCGGACGCTATTTGATGTTTGATCCATTGTCCTCTCTTGAACTTGCGAAGAAAAAGTCTTTCATATTGAAACCTTGATTGGGCCGATATTAATTTTCATATGATCTTATATGCCGCTTTATCCAAACTTGCGTTAGATCAAAAGTATATGAAGTTTATCGTGGTATTTTTCTCCAAGTTTTATGAAGTGGCGTCTCTGAATCTGTTCTGCAGAATTAGGATTTAATATTTTCGTATAATATGAAAGCAGTTTTTTTTCCCCCGTTATCAGACTATTATAAATAATCATCTTTAAAATTAAATTATTTTTCATTTAAAATAGTTACCCATGTTAACTTTTAAATTGTAATTTATAATTTTATTTCAAAAATTTTTTAGTTCTTTTGGAAAAAATTCAAAAAAAATTTTTAATACTACATCATATCAATGTTGCTTTTCGAATTTACCTTTTTTATTAAGTATTAACCGTTAAGAAGAGTGTAATCATCGGTTACAGGACAATTTAAGGGACATTTTTGAATGCATTTGGTGAGTAATTAAAAGACTCATAAGTTAACCATTCACATATAAGATCTTTTTCTTCTCTTTTAAATGGGAACTTATAAAGAAAAGCTCCAATTTTCATTATAATTAGTAGGCTACCATATTTAATGAAATATTAAAAAATAAAAGAATATAATTTTAAAAATTATATTAATATAATTAGCTATTCTCAAAATTAATATAACTATTATAATTTAACTAAGTAAATAAATACTAAATAAATTATTATACAATTATAATATTTAATATATTAAAGAAAAATTAGCACAATTAAATGAAATATGTTGTTCTAATAAATTGAAAATATATTAGTTAATATTAAATTAAGAATTGTCAAAATTAAACTAATAAATATATATATATATAATATATATATATATATATATATATATATATATATATATATATATAATATTATATATATATATATATATATATATATATATATATATATACTATATATTATATAATATATATATAATTATATAAATATATATAAACAACTTAAATGATTTATGATATTTGTCATTTTTTAAGTTTGAGTAGCAGATAAAGTGTGTCTGAAAAATTATAGGGTGAACCACAAAATCTATCTACATCTACGAAAATACACACACTGTGTTAACAAAAGGGGGTTATAAAAATTTATAAACCATTTTTCAGAATTTGAAAGCAATGCAATTAAAATTTAAAAGCCACTTTTGACACAAACATTTTTAGAATTTGAGTGCAATCTTATCAAGGTAGGGGCGGGCTCCCATTAGGTATATTCCACGGTTGACATCCCACCCAAAAAAAAACCACCCCTCAAAAAAGCTGAAAACCCCACCTAAAAAAACAAAAAACCTAGCTGCAAGTGGTTTTTTTATAATTTTTATCTATTATTTTCAACAATTTGAGAGATATTTTTAAAAGATTCTAATATGCAATAATTAACAACTGATAATTATGGTTTTCAATTATTAGTGGAGCCTAGTTGCCATTTTTATTCAAGATTTTTCACCGAATATATATATATATATATATATATATATATATATATATATATATATATATATATATATATAATATATATATTAATATATATATATATATATATATATATGTATATATATATATTTTATATATATTATATATATATATATATATTTATATATTATAATATATATATATATATATATAATATATATATATATATATATATATATATTTACATGTAATACTATATATAATAATGATCAACCTTTCATCACTTTGAAATACTTGAATAATTAAAAAAATAATTCTTAAAATTTTAATTAAATTTGTAAAGATGAATCATATTTAAATTTTAATTGACTTAGAAGATAAATCATCTAGATTCTACTTATTAAAAATAAATAAATTTATTTTCCAGTTAATAAAAAAAAAATTCTTTCCAATTTGATTATAAAATTATTAGACTATATTTTTCTTATTTACATTATTTTTAGGCATTATTCATAGTTACGCAATAAAGAATAAAACTAATTTGTAACATCGGATTGAGTTAAGTCAGTGGGAATGAATCAACAATTTCCCAATTTTTATTCGGCATAGTAACTATCTGGCTTGTCCTACCTGTCAGATATTTATATAATCTTTACAATTCATAATTAATAAGAGCAGAATAGCCTAAACGATAGTCACACAGACAATCTATACAAATATATATATATTATATAATATATATATATACTATATATATATATAATTTAAATATATATATATATATATATATATATATATTATATAGTATATATATATTATATATTATATATATATATATATATTATATATTTATATATTATAATATATATATAATATATATATTATATATATATTAATATATATATATATATATATATATTATATATATATATATATTATATATATATATATATATAATATATATATATAATATATATATATATATATATATATATATATTATATATATATATATATATTTATATAATTATATACTATATATATATATATATATATATATATTATATATATAATATATATATATATATATATAATTATATATATATATATATTATATTATATACTATATTTAAGTTTAACGAACTATATATATATATATATAATATATATATATAATATAAATATATATATTATATATTATAATATATATATATATATATATATATATATATATATATATATATATATATACGTGTGTGTGTGATTAAATCTCTGAATTTTCTAACAGTGTGCCTTCTCATTTATTTTAATAAAAGTGATTTTAATACAGTATACTGTTTTTTTTTTCTTCAAAATCTCCCGGGTTTTACCATAAAATTAGGAATTACCCGGGTTTTACCATAAAAGGTAAAAACCCAGTCTTGGTGGGTTGGTGGGCAGCTCCCTTGGGAAGGATCTAGTGTAAGCCTGCCTAAGTTCTAGGTAAACAACTACTGAACTATTGGTAGCTAACTTACTAGCTTCACAGAACATCAGATTATGATAACAACAATATTCAAAGTTTTTAAATAATAATAAATTTCAAACATATTACTTAATTACTTTTACTTACGATATCCTTGTTATGTCATTGCTATTCAAATAACCTGTAATAATTTAGCAATATCATTTACCTTTACAAGTTTCACCAATTAGGAAATGATATTCATTCAGCAGTGGGAATTGGATTAATGGCCTGTTACCAA